>JAQQSZ010004005.1:0-14285 GCA_028646595.1 Phalanger gymnotis
TACTTGACCCTTGAATTTTTCATCGGGGTATGCCTGCTCATAGAGTAGAGAGTACTTTGTTCCAAGCTTGAGGGGATGCACTGTTGTTTTCAGAGCTATTTCTATACAGCCAGCTCTGCTACATCAGTGCTCCTCCTCCTCCAATAACTGCCAACATGGATGGAACTCAGATCTTAAGCAGGGTCTGTACTCCTGCTCTGTTCAGCCACTTAATTCCTCCGACCAGGTGGGCCTGGGGCCAGAAGTAACTGCAGCTGTAGTTCTGTAGCTGCACCACCCCCACTGCCCCTGGGGTGGTGGCCCAACCTCAAACTCTTTTCACTCTGTCCCAGCAGCTTTTCTCACCAACCTTCTCTGTTGTCTTTGGTGTTTGTGGTTTGGGAAGTCTAGTAACTGCCACAGTTCCCTGATTCAGGGTGCTAGGGTCTGTTCTGCCCAGCTCCTGGTCTGGTTGGTTTGGGTACAGCCCATGCTGGGCTCTGCTCCTCTCCTGGCTCCATGCATGACAGACCTTATCCAGTGACCATCCAGGCTGTCCTGGGCTGGAGCCCTGCTTCCCTTTGCTATTTTGTGAGTTATGCAGTTCTAGAATTTGTTCAGAACCATTTTTATTTGTGTTTAGAGGGTCTTGCGGGAGAGCCCTAGACAAGTCCCTGCTTTCCAGATGCCATCTTGGCTCTGCCCTCCCCCATACATTTGTTTTGGCATTAGTTGTTCTGCTGTATAAGCACTTTTAAAGCCTGCTACTATATGCGTGTATGTATATATGTCCCATACTTTGTTGCATCTCAGCTTCAGTGGCTACATTGAGTGCATAATCATCTACAAACAGAAAATCATTCATCAAAACTCCCTCCACTTTGGTCTTGGCTTATAGCCTTTTCAAGTTGAAGAATTTGCCATCAGTTAAGATTAAGCTCAATTTTGATAGAAATATCATATTTATTATATTGGCTTGGCCTGCCCTTGAGTTATTAATATTTTTTTCAGTCATTAAGATCTGTTCTTATTTGTGTGAGAAGAGTTTTATAATTGTTTTCATAAAGTTCCTGGCTTTGTCTTGGCAGGTAGAATCCCAAATATTTTGTGTTGTCTACAGTTATTTTAAATGGAATTTCTCTTTCTATCTCTCCCTGCTGTACTTTGTTGCTAAAATACATACATACATATACATCTATATATCTATATCTATATATATATACATATTTGTGTATATATATATAAATGCTGATGGTTTGTGCAGATTTATTTTATATCCTACAACATTGTTAAAGTTGTTAATTATTTCAACTAATTTTTAGTTGATTTTAGTTGATTTTCTAGGATTCTCTAAGTATGCTATCATAGCACTTATAAAGAGTAATGGTTTTGTTTCCTCATTGTCTATTCTAATTCCTTGAATTTCTTTTTCTTCTCCTTGCTATAGCTAACATTTCTAGTACACAATTGAGTAATAATTGTGAGGACTGGGCATCCTTGCTTCATACCTAATCTTCTTGGGAAGCCATATAGCTTATCCCCATTATAGATAACACCTGCTGATGGTCTTGAATAGATATTACTTATCATTTTAAGGAAAGCTCCTCTTATTCCTATGTTCTCTAGTGTTATCAATAAGAATGGGTGTTATATTTTGTCAAAGGCTTTTTCTGCATCTATTGAGATAATCCAATTATTTCTGTTGGTTTTATTATTGATATGGTCAATTATGCTGATAGTTTTCTTAATGGTGAACCAGCTGGTATTTGTTATATTGCACCATTGGTGGAATAAATCCCATCTGGTCTTAATGTATGATCTTTGCAATATATTGCTGCAATCTCCCTGAAAGTACTTTATTTAAAATTTTTATATCAATATTCATTAGGGAAATTGGTGTGTAATTTTCATCTCTTGTCTTTGCTCTTCCCATTTTAGGTGTCAGCACCATATTTGCATTATAAAAAAGAATTAGGCCTCCTTCTTTGCCTGTTTTTCAACAGAGATTATATAGTATTTAAGATTAATTGTTCTTTAAATGTTTGGTAGAATTTGATTGTGTGTGATTTTATATTCTCTAAATCTTTAAATAAATTGTCAGATGGTAAAAATGTAGTCCAAAGTTGAATATGGCTTCCCAAAACTTGTTTCCTACTAATATGTTTCTCAAGGATGTCTTCACTTCATGCAGAGATGATCCATATAAATTTCTTGTGTTGGGAAAGTAGGTATGTGGGTCCCTAGTTACTGATGTCCTTTGAGTCACATTTTGGAAGGTGTTAACAAAATTTGGGATATTTTTTTCATGCCTATGAGATTTTATTCTTTTGTAGATGCCTTGTGTATCAGTCTCTCAATGCTCTAACAATTCTATCACCTCCATTACAAATTCCTTCTTATCTATGCTTGATTCAATCCAGACTTTTTTCTTGTTTTTGCTCTCTTCAGGGCCATTTCTACCTCAAAGATTAGGAACTGTAAGAACCTCAAGGATTAGGATGTTACAGTCCACCATGTTCTGTGAAATAAAAAAAAAATAAAGTGAAATAACAGAAAAAAAGAATTTGATTGTGGATCCACCTGGCCCTGAGAATTTTTTTCTTTGAGAGTTCACTGATGACTTGTTCCATTTCTTTTTCAAATACGAGGTTATTTCAGTATTCTATTTCCTTTTCTGTTAATCTGGGAAATTTATACTTTTGTAAATATTCATCCATTTCACTTAGGTTGTCAAAGTCATTGGCATAAAATCTACTTATTCAGCACCATACCAAACAACTCAAATTATTTTATAAAGCTAGAAACAAGCAATAGTAAAATTGATTTGGAAGAACAAAAGGCAAAAATATCAAGAGAATCAATGAAAAAATGTGAAATAAGTTAGTCTAGCCATATCAGATCTCAAACTGTATTATAAAATTATCAAAATAGTCTGGTATTGGTTAAGAAATAATGTTGAATCAATGGAATAGATTAGGTACATAATACTTCGTGATAACTAGCCATAGTAACTTAGTGTATGATAAACCCCAAGATTCAAGCTTTTAGGTCAAAAACTCATTATTTGACAAAAACTTCTAGGAAAACTGAAAACTGCTATACAGAAACTAGGTATAGACCAATATCTCACACCATATATCAAGATGAGGTTAAATGAGCATGTGATTTACAAATAAAGGGTGATGCCATAAGCAAATTAGGACAGCATGGAACAGTTTACCCATCCAATTTATGTATAAGGTAAGAATTTAGGATCAAACAAAATATAAAGAGCAATACAAAATGTAACATGGATAATTTTGACTATATAAAATTTAAAAGTTTTTACACAAACAAAATCAATGCAAATGAAGTTAGAAGGAAAACAAAACAACAACAACAAAAAAAAAACTAGGGGAAAAATTATACCAAGTATCTCTGATAAAAGCCTCACTTCTGAAATATGTAAAGAACCAAGTCAAATTTTTAGGAATACAAGCTATTCCCCAATTGATAAATGGTCAAATGATAGAAATAAGCAGTTTTCAAATGAAGAAATAAAAGCTATGCATAATCATATGAAGAAATGCTCTAAATCACTATTGAGAAATGCAATTTAAAATAACTCTGAGGTACCACCTCAAACCTATTAAATTGGTTGATATGATAATGTTCTAAAAGGAAAATGATAAACGTTGGAGGAGATATGGGAAAACTGAGAGACATGCACAATTAGTGGAATGATCCAACCATTTTGAAGAAAAGTTTGGAATTTAGACCAAAGGGCTATAAACCTCTGCATAGCCTTGATCCATCAATACTGCTACTTGAGACAATAATTGTGAAGTACCTAACATAATGTGTACAGATGTTTATGCAAACATATGAATACACACATGAAGAGAGAGGGGGGGGGGAGAAAGAAAGAAACACCGTGCTACCATTTGAGGAACTGTGATGTATATACAATTCTCTCAGTTATGAAGGAATAGATAGTTTTGAGGACATGAAATATACATTATTCAAATGAAAACAATGAATTCAACACAATGTAGTTATTAAGTGATATAGATACCAAATCCTTCAGAGGTTTGGAGGATAGAGAAATCTTTGGGGGATGGAATAATCAGGGAACATCCCCCAACATATCTGGTCCTCTGTGATGTCAAGCTAGTGGCATTTCGGTTAAGATTCTACAATGCTTTATCCTTGCTTATTTACTTCAGGTAGGACACATTGTCCTTTAGGGCTTGTTAGGTGGCAAACAGCATGTACTAATCTTTTCCCATCACTTAACCAAATGTTCTTTTTTTCTGGAACTGTAGCAAGCCTGCATCCTGCATATATTCAATAATGCACACAGAGTTCTGGACAAAACCATGCTGGGGGAGGGGGAGTGCCTATTTTCAAGTGTTTATATGATGCCAGTAAAATTGCCACCTGCTGTGCATGACCTTTTCATTTATGTTGTTATTTGGAGGCTTCAGTGATGTGTGAATTATAGAATGAGGAAAGCCCAACAAAGTTCCCTTTGTCTCCCTTGATCTTAACAAATATCCTATGTACTCCCACAATTGTAAGGAGAGCAGAGAAAGGAGAGGGAAAGATGAAACATTTTCTAAAATAATCTGAACCATTTTGTCTGCTATTTTCATATCTGCCTAGAGGCACCTGAGTACTAAAGCAGTTAGAGAATTGTACCGATACTTAGGAAGACTTATGTTCAAATCCTACTTGGGAAATTTATTCAATAATAAAATTCTGGAAAAGTCACAACTTTTTCTGCCTCATTTTCTCTATCTGAAAATATAGATATTAACAACACCTGTATCATGAAGTTTTTGTGAGAATCAAATATTTTAACATGTAAAATTAAACACAAAGCACTGTAAACATAGCTATTATTATTTCTATGTGAATGTGAAAATTTAAAAAAAAATTACAAAAATTCAAGGAAATATATATAAATTTGGTTGACTTAATACATTCATATATTTGTGTAGGATATATGTAGGTTCATAATATAGACATGTTTATATAAATATGTATATGTACATAGATACACACATATATACATACATATGTGTGTATGGAAATACAAATACATCTACTTGGAAATATTTATAATATATACATGTTTCACTTGAAAGTCCTCATACAATGAACAAATATATACACACACACATACATGCACACAAAACAAAAATACATACATATATTACACATTACACACATATATTTACATATACCAGGCACCTAGGTTGCACAGTGGATTGAATGCCAGGTTGAGAGTCAGGCAGGGTCGTCTTCCTAAGTTCAAATATGATGTCAGACACTTTGTAGTTGTGTGATGCTGGGCAAGTCACTTAATCTGGTTTGCCTCAGCTTCTTCATCTGTAAAATGGGCAAAAAATGTTACAGCTATATGCCTATTCATTGTATAGGAACCTTATGGAGGGGAAATGTCTCCCATTTTTAAAAAATAATTTATTTATTTTTATTTTTCAACGTTCAGTTCCACAAACTTTTGAGTTTTGAATTTTCTCCACCTCCCTCCTCTCCCCTTCCCCAAGATAGCATGCTATCTGACATAGTCTCTACGTATACATCCATATTAAACATATTTTCATATTAGTCATGTTGTATAGAAGAATTAAAAGGAATGGGATAAACCATGAGAAGGAAGAAACAAAACACACACACACACACACACACACACACACACACACACACACACACAGAGAGAGAGAGAGAGAGAGAGAGAGAGAGAGAATAGTATGGTTCAATTTGTATTCAGACTCTATAGTTTTTTCTCTTGATGTGGATAGCATTTTCCATCACGAGCCTTTTGGAAATGTCTTAGAACCTTGCATTGCTGAGAAGAGCTAAGTCTATGAAAGTGAGTCATAGAACAATGTGGATGTAACTGTGTACAATGCTCTGTTCTGCTCACCTCACTCAACATCAGTTCAAATAAGTCTTTCTAGGTTTTTCTGAAGTCCAGCTGCTCATCATTTCTTATAGTGCAATAGCATTATCTTCCGATACGACGACTTGTTCAGCCATTCCCCAACTGATGGGCATCTCTTCCATTTCAAATTCTTGGCCACCACAAAAAGAGCTGCAATAAATATTTTTGTATGTGTGGGTCCTTTACCCATTTGTAAGATCTTGTTGGGATACAGACCTATAAGTAGTATTGCTAAGGCAAAGTGTATCTACATTTTCATAGCCTTTTGAGCATAGTTCCAAATCCTTCTACAAAATGGTTGTATCTGGGCAGCTAGGTGGCACTGAGTAAAGCACTGGCCCTGGAGTCAGGAAGACCTGAGTTAAAATCCAGCCTCAGACATATGACACTTACTAGTTGGGCAAGTCACTTAACCTCAATTGGCCCGCCTTCCCACTGCAAAACAAAACAAAAACAAAAACAAAATGGTTGGATCAGTTCACAACTCCATCAACAATGCAATAGTGTTCCAATTTTTCCACATCTCCTCTAGCATATAACTTTCCTCATTTGTCATGTTAGCCAATCTGATGTGGTAGCTAAGAGCTGTTTTGATTTTCATTTCCCTAATCAATAGTGACTTGGAACATTTTTATATGACTATAGATAGCTTTACTTTCTTCCTCTGAAAACCATTTATCAATTGCAGAATGACTTGTGTTTTTACAAATTTGACTCAATTCTTTATATATTTTAGAGATGAGGCCTTTATCAGAGACACTGGTTGTAAAAATTCTTTCCAGTTTTCTGTTTCCTGCCTAAGCTTGGTTGCATTGACTTTATTTGTACAAAAAAATTTCAACTTAATGTAATCAAAATTATCCATTTTGCATTTCTTAATGTTCTCTATCTCTTGCTTGGTCATAAATTCTTCCATTATCCATAACTCTGACAGTTAAATTGTTCCTTGCTATCCCAGTTTGCTCATAGTATCAGCCTGTATAGTGTAAGATATTGCTTTATGCCCAGCTTCTGCCATACTATTTTCCACTTTTCTCAGCAGTTTTGTCAACTAAGGACTTCTTATCCCAGAAGCTAGAGTCTTTGAGTTTATCAAACATTAGATTACTATAGCCATTGATTACTGTGTCTTGTGTACCTAACCTATTCCAATGATACACCACTCTATTTCTTAGCCAATATCAAGTAGTTTTGATGATTGTTGTTTTATAATACAATTTAAGATCTGATATGGCTAGGCCACCTGACCTAGCATTTTTTTTTCATTAGTTCCCTTGAAATTCTGGACCATTTGTTCTTCCAGATGACTTTTGTTATTATTTTTTGAGCTCTATAAAATAAATGTTTGGTAGTTTGATTGATATGGCACTGAGTAAGCAAATTAATTTAGGCAGAATTGTTATTTTTATTATATTAGCTCTGCCTACCCATGTGCAATCAATGCTTTTACTATTATTTAGATCTGGAAATGTCTTCTATTAAGGCATATTGGCACCTGCTCTGAAATTTCTATTCCTAGAGCCTTGTTGGGGCATGCTGAAAGGTTGAGTAACTTGCTTAGGATCTCATAGCTAGTAAACATCCAAGATGGGCTTTGTACCTAGGCTTCCAGGCCAACTTGCTATTCAGTATGCCATGCTGCCTACAACATAGCAATTAGTTTTATTTTCATTTGCTTATATTGTAAGTCAAATCATATTTGCAAATGGAAGGTATATCATACAGGGAATGCTTCTCATTGTAACATGAAAAGCCTACTTCAGGAATATTTCTTTCTCAATACTACTTCCACAATGTTGTGCTATTGTACTTAATGGGTTTCCGAAATGACTATAAAAATTGGATAAAAATCTCACTGAAATTTTCAGTTTCCTTTAAACTAACTCTTTTCTAGAGTAAGTGATGACAGCCCAAACACTTTGCTGATTTTGAAATTATCATTTGAATTATTGGATATGACTTTTCGTTGCATTTAGGCAAATCTGTACCCTCAGGAGTATAGGTCTCACTGGTTATAAAACTGAGCTTTCATCCACTCTAGAAAGCAAATAAAGTAAGCTGGGTCCTTTCATGGCTGTCGTGAGACTTGAGTGAAATAATTTACATGCATTATCTTGCAAGTCTTAAAATACCATATAAATGCCTATTATTATTATTACTAATTATCTTAGGATAGAACCTAGAATTGTAATTTCATTGATATATGGCAACTTCTAGAGAAATAAACTCCCTCTATCAATTCAGATCACCTTCTCAGCAATTTATAATTTTAGAAGTTGCCAAGTGCACTGAGAGGTTAAGTGAATTGTATATGTTTTTTTCTGGAATTTGAAAGTTTTCAGAGAAGCAAGGAAGTATAAATGAGGAAGAGAATTATTCCAGGGATGGGGGGACAGACAGTGGAAATGACTGGAATTGGGAGATGGAATATTTTGTTTAAGAAATAGCAAAGAAGACAGTGTCACTGGATTGAAGAGTTTGTGGGGGGAAGGAGATGGCATATAAGGCATAAGAAGACTGGAAAATTAGTTAGTTTGGAATAGGTTATTTAGGGCTTTGAAGAACAAAGAGATGGTTTTATATTTGATCCTGGAAGCAATAAGGAACTACTGGAATTTATTAAAGGAGGGGTAACCTGGTGGAGGAGGAGGAGGAGGAATAACCAGTTATTAGAAGTCTGATGAGAAACTTCCACCTAGTTCTTTCTGAGGTCAGCTCTTTATCCGTAATGTCACAGTGTTCATTATTGTTTTTTGTTGTTGCTTTTGTTGTTATTATTAATTTTATTATTATGATGACAAGGAACCCAGACTATTACAAATACTTTTACTTTTTATCACTTTAATGATGTATATTTCTGTAATTTGTATTTTCCATTCCAGAGAAATAAATCCAGATGACACTTTACTCTATTTCAATGACTTTAGTCTAAAGTACAGGGAAAATGTGGTAGCTTCCACAAGAAATTTCCATCTCCAGGTATATCTTTACATAATTAAGTGATCTCTTGGACAAAACAAGACTAAACACAAAACCACAATGGATATATTCATTGAGCTTTTCATTACTGAATTTACCTGCTCTTAAAGTCAATATATGTTTTAATATGAATGTCCCAAAAGGTTTTGTCCTGGGCTCTCTTCACTTCTCCCTCTATACTATTTACTTGGTGACCTCATCAGCTCTTTTGGATTGAATTATTGTTTCAATGCTGATGATTCTCAAACATGCTTATCCAGCACTAACCTTTCATTTAACCTCTGGTCTCAGCTCTCCAACTTCCTCTTAGACATTTTAAACATATCCATCTTAAACTCACCACATCCAAAATGAACTCACTGTCTTTCTCCTCAAATTCTTACATTTTCCTAACTTCTGTATTACTTTTGTGGGTTATGTTGTGTTCCCATTTACCCAGACTCACAACCTACACGTTCTTCTTGACTCTTCACCCGTTCCCAACCACCATATCCAATCTATTTTCATGGCCTGTGGATTTTACCATAGTAATATTTTTCACATGTACTCTTGTTTCCTGTGCCACTTGTCACAGTCTTACACTTGAACTATTGCTATCACCTGGTGTTTGGTCTGTCTCCCACAAGTTGCTCGTCATTCTTGCCAATTTTTGCCTCAGTTATCAGTTACCTAAAGCAGTGGTCTGACCATGTCACCCCCCTTTAATAAATTCCAGTAGTTCCCTATTGCTTCTAGGATCAAATATGAAACCATCTCTTTGTTCTTCAAAGCCCTAAATAACCTATTCCAAACTAACTAATTTTCCAGTCTTCTTATGCCTTATATCCCATCTCCTCCTTTCCCCGACAAATTCTTCAATTCATTGACACTATCTTCTTTGCTATTTCTTAAACAAAGTATTCTATCTTCCAATTCCAGTCATTTCCACTGGCTGTCCCCCCATCCCTGGAATAATTCTTTTCCTCATTTCTACTTCCTTGCTTCTCTGAAAACCTTCAAATTCCAGAAAAAAAATAATTTCTACAGGAAGCATTCCCTCTATTGATTATTTCTAATTTATCCTGAATATATCTTGTTTGGATATAGTGGAATGTTGCCTTCCCCTTGAGAACTCCTTGACAGCTGGGACTGTCTTTTACCTTTCTTTCTATCCCCAGTGAATAGCACAGTAGTATATAGCAGTCACTTAATAAATGCTTAATGAATGACTACTGTTTTTTACTCTTCCTCCTCCAAATTAATATAAATTTAATTATATTATTCTGATTTCATTAGTCTTCACAGTCTGTCAAACACTCTGACATTCCTTTCAAAATTATTTCAGTTTCAAAGCAGGTATTTTATCTCCCATACAGGTGTTACTCATACATATATACATACACAGTACACACACACACGCATGTGTGTATGTGGATATATAGACACATATATGAATATATGTGTGTCTATATACATATGTGTTTATACACACATGCATGCACACACACATATAGATAGATAGATAGATAGATAGATAGATAGATAGATAGATAGATAGATACTCTTACTCATGTTCTCTGAGTTATCTAAACTCCTTACAGAAAAGCCATTGCTGCCATTACTCAGTTAGAATTTAATGTTAAGATCACTTCCTTTACAAATATTGTGCATTTGAACAGGGCTTGTGTGTCTTTGGTGAAACTGTAGTTGATTATATCATTGGCTATATTACTCAATGTCCTTTATACAAGCACCCCTGTAATAAATTCCTATTTGAATTTGGTTCCAGGAAAAAAGTATTTCTCTGCAGATTACTTTATATGCCTTTCTTTGTCAGAGAGTTAAAACTATATGACTCGATGTGTTTTCTTTTCTGCCTCAATTGCCTGGAAACATGAGTCAAACTCAGGGACCCTTTGTAGTAATTCATTCATCTCAAAGCCTTTGTAGCATCTAGTTCTCTGCTTCTTTTGAATTTCATCTCCAATGCTTTATTTTGCACTGCACTTCATTTTGCAACATGTAAGCAACCCCAATTTTTCTTGGAAGTGGGCAGGATAGAAAATTTAATGCATTTTTAAAGTAACTGAATACTGGTGGCATTCCTTTCAAATCTACCTACTCCAGCTGTCCTGTTTACCAGAATATAATTATGATCAAGCTTCATAAAATGAAAATAGATTATTTGAGCTTCCTTGCTATTACACTGGAGGGAAAATTCTGTTGAAGCCAACTGCGATTACACCTGTAAAATAGGACCTGAGGTTGCAAAACTGATTTAAAAGTGCAAAATGGGGGA
Organism: Phalanger gymnotis; assembly: GCA_028646595.1. Taxonomy (NCBI): domain Eukaryota; kingdom Metazoa; phylum Chordata; class Mammalia; order Diprotodontia; family Phalangeridae; genus Phalanger; species Phalanger gymnotis. The sequence goes on from JAQQSZ010004005.1 coordinate 11,187, forward strand.
AGTAAAAATCTCTGCACCTGTCATTTGTTTGAATCTTCTAGGTAAATTCAGTGCTACATGTTGCTAGGTTACCATTTAGAGGATTTTTGATTCTGGGACTAGAAATCCTTCCTCGGTGCCCTGAAAGATCTAATTTGTTTATTTGAGATCAGAATGTGTGTCAAGGACATTTTAATTATGAGTCATGTGGGTATAAGGAATGTATATTTTTCAGTATTGCGGTCCTGTATAATATTAACTATTATTACAAACACTCAGCTAATTAGAAATGGAACACTGAAATTCACCAACTTTATCTAAAGTGTGTGTGTGTGGGGGAACCCTGAGCACCATCTGTGGGCTGACTTCAGAGGAGTCAAATTTACTTGCTGATTGCCATAGAAACAACATGTGGATGCTTTTTCCACCAAACACACCTAGCAACTTTGTGGACGTCTGTATATTCAAATTTGTCCATGGTTACCCTGGGGATTGCTCAGAATGTTAATGTCCCTACCATTTCAACAACATCTCAATTTCAAACTAGAATTATGGTGATTTGGTTTCCCAGTCAACAAAGTATTTTCAATTCCAGGTGTCAGTAAGGTACTTTCCATGGACACATTCTGTTTAACTCTAATATATACTTCTGGCCAAACATGCAATACAAGATAATTCAGAATTCCTCATAGAGTTTTTTAGGGGGAGGTAATCATGTAAGGGATTTTTTTTTTTACTTTTTAGACTCCTAATATTATAATGTAAACTGTCTAAAATGGATACTGTATTTAAATTATTTGTGTCAGATTAATTTGAGTGGTTTTGTCATAGTTCGTAATCTGAAAAAGAAGAGACTGTTTCAGAGCTCATATGGGCTGACATTGTTATTGTGTGATTTATGTCTGAATCTCTTTGTGGAAATATACCGAAGTTTCTAAACTCTCATGGAATCAGAAAAAAAAATGCATTATTGAAATAATGTTCCCATGTCTACCTAATCTCCCTCTGACCTTTTGATCTTTGTCCAAATAATTTAATCATAAAAAATCAATTTAAAATAATTAACTTCTTTTCAGAATAAATATACCATAGTGTAGTAAAAAGAGGACTAAAATTGTAATCAGAGGACCTGAATTCATATCCATCTCTGATATTCTCTACCTTTATCCTGTTGAGTAAGTCTCCTAAGTTCTTTGGGACTCAGTTTCCTAATCAATGGAATGAGAAAATTTAATTAAATGACCTCTAAGGTCCTTTCCAGTTCCATAATAATCCCTATTTTGTTTTAAAACTTTTGAAGAAAGAGACTGATTAAGCATTGTCTTTGTATGCATGCCCCCTACTTAGCACATAGTAGGCATTTTATAAAAATTTGTTGATTGATTGATGAATCCTATAAATGTGCTGAATGAGTACTTCACCTTTTAAAGTTATCAATATCCCAGAAATATATTCTAAGACTAACATAGGAGGGCTTATATGTAGGTCAAAGAGAAGAATGCTATTCACTTACAGTGGGAGGAATGATTAAAAGCTAGGAGTCAAGCCCTGCAATTTGACCATCAAATGAATCAAGACCAAAAACATTATGTCAATTACAGTCACTATTTATAGATAGGAAAATGAGAATTTCATAAATCTGAGCATTTGATAAGAAAATGAAAAAAAGTGTTTGAATTCATCTTTCTTCCTCCAACAGGTATTAATTTTACCCTATAATTAATTTATTGTTGGCAGTATATAATTACATTAATTATTTGCAAGTTGTCACTCCCTAGGGATGTGTGCATGGTGGTTCTTGCCTCTAGAATTTCTGCAATGATTCTCCTCAAGTTCTCTGTAACTATACTGAGAGTTCTGGGGAAAGATGATATTGAGAAATGAAACTTTGGGTGTCCTATGGACCAATCTGTTATGAATTGAGAAAACTTAAGTTAATTAAAGACTGAGGTCAAGTTAGACATTCTTAGATATCTCTAGAACTGTTTTGGGCGATGGAGGCAGGACCTTGGAAAGTAAGAACCAGGAGCTTTGGAATGAGTTACTTATTGATTCTTCTTATGTTTTGGACATACCATAGACTCTCATCAAGGCACTTTAGAAATGTGCTACCTCCCTTAAAGATGTCTCCAAACTTGTAAGACATCTTAAAAGCATACATATCATGATTAAAATGGGGTCCAGTGGCCAATAACCTTTATCAATCAATCAACATATATGAAGTGCTTAATATGTTGTAGATGTATTTTGGTCATAGAGTGGACATAAAGCCTTCTGCTGATATGAACTCCAGGGATTCCTTCTAATTTCATGCCAGCTCCTTTTTTATTTATTGTTATTTCTTTAGATTTAGTGATTTTTTATTTTATATTTTTTAGGTTTCAACATTGATTTCCACAAGGTTTTGAGTTACAAATTTTCTCCCCATTTCTGCCCTCCCAGCCACTCCAAGATGGCATATATTATCATTGCCCCATTCAGCAGTCAGTCCTCCCTTCTATCACCCCACTCCCCCTCCCCGATCCCTTTTCCCCTTACTTTCTTGTGAAGCAAGATAGATTTCTATGCCCCATTGCCTGAATATCTTATTTCTGAGTTGCATGCAAAAACAACTTTTTTTTGAGCATTTACTTTTAAAACTTTGAGTTCCAAATTCTCTATCCTCTTTCCTCCCCACCCACTCTCCCTAAGAAGGCAAGCAATTCAACATAGGCCACACATGTATCATAATGCAAAGCACTCCAATAAATAGTCATGTTGTGAAAGACTAACTATGTTTCCCTCTTACCCTGTCCCCCTTTATTCAGTTTTCTCCCTTGACCCTGTGCCTTTTCAAAAGTGTTTGCTTTTGATTATTTCTTACCCCATCTGCCTTTCCTTCTATCATTCCCCCTTTTTATCACCTTCCCCCTACTTTCATGTAGGGTAAGATACCCCATTGAATGTGTATGTTATTCCTTCCTCAAGTAAAATCCAATGAGAGCAAGATTTACTCATTCTCCACGCCTGCCCCCTCTTCCCTTCCAACAAAGTGCTTTTTCTTGACACTCTTATGTGAGATATTTATCCCATTCTATCTCTCCTTTTCTCTCTCTCTCTCAATATATTCCTCTCTCATCC
>JAQQSZ010004006.1:0-14285 GCA_028646595.1 Phalanger gymnotis
TGTGTGTGTGTGTGTTCTTCTTCATGATGGTTAGCCTTTTCCTGGCTTTACAACAAATTTCTGCCTTTGGGGCTCAGGGCTCTCTGACCCTGCTTTCTTATTCTGGAGATTGTGAGTCTAGTTGTTGTCTTTGTGAATTATAGCCTTCAGTTTCCTGAGGTGTGGGGGAGGGGTCTATCTCTCTGATGTCTCTTTCCCTAGGGGTACTCTCCAGCACTGTTGCTCTTAAGCAATGGTCTCAATTCTTTATTCTTTGAGCTGGTGTGGGCATGTCTCCTGGGAGAGTAAGATTACATTTGGGATCCTAATGTTGACTCCTGCTGGCTCTGCCCCTCTGGGACTAATGAACTTCTGCTATTTGGCCACTGAAGCCCCACTTCTATCTCCTCTGTTCCAGCATTCCTTTTTTTTCCCGAGGAATTCTCTGGGTGAGGGGAGGAGGGATTAGAGCCATTTACCTGGCCATTATGTCTCCCAGAAGTTCAAGAAGCAGTGTTTCATACCTTTGGGCTGCAAGCCTGAGGAGTTGATGTTTCACAGCCAGGGGTGTGAAACTGCCTCTCTTCACTTCCACAAACTGCCGTCCAGTGTTGGGATGCCTGGGGATCTTTGCCAGTTTTGGGCACCGAGATTTCTCCCAATCTGTCTCCCATGTGGGTTTCCTGGGCCAGCCACTTCTGCTTTGGTCTGGAGCAACTCTGCATGCCAAGCGCTCTCCAAGCCTACAGATTCATGCCTTTGGCCTTTCAGACTCTCCTGGTTTGAAAATTTGCCCCACTCAGATTGCTCACAGTTTCTAACTCTCTCAAATCTGCTCAGATTCACTTTTTTGTAGGAATCTGAGAGATCTTGTGAGAGAGCTCCTGTAAGATGCTGTTTTCATGGGGCCATTTTGGCTCTGCCCCTAGCACTTACAGCAATATTATTCAATAGAGATTTAGGCCATTTAAAATACCTAGACACTATAAAATACTTAAGTGTATACCTACCAAAACAGACACAGAAATTATAAGAACATAAACATAAAACATTTTTTATACAAATAAACTAATATGTAAATAATTGAAGTAGTATTTATTATTCATGTGTGGGTAATGTCATAAGTATAAAAACAACAATTTTAACTAACTAATCAATTTATTCATTGTCATACTAATTAAATTACTAAAAAAATTACTGAATTAAAAAAATAATAAAATAAATTTGGAATAGCAAAAGGTCAGTAACTTCAAAGAAACCAGGAAAAAAAAAAGAAGTGAAAGAAGTAGATTCAGGAGTATCAGATCTCAATCTATACTATAAGGGAGAGCATTGTTGAAGTTTACGAATGATCATTTTGATTATTTAAATTATTTTTTATAAATAAAACCTATGTAGCCAAGAATAAGAATAAGAGAAATGCAGAAAATTGGGAAATTAAAACTTTCATGTACAATCTCTCAGTTAGGATGGGATTGGGTTGGAATACTTCTCTGGTGTAGAAAATGACAAGCTAGTTGATTAAGAAGAACATGGAAAGGGGGGAGTGGAGCCAATATGGCAGCAACCCACAAATGCCAAAGACAACAGAGCAGGTTAGTGGTAAAACTGCTAGCTCTGGGTGAGAGAAGTGCGTGATCTAGCCCCTGCCTGGGGGCATTGGAGGTGGCACAGCAGAAGCAGCAGGAAGATCCAACAGCTGCTTTCAGATATCCAGTGGAGGCTACTTCCAGCCCCAGGCCCACCCAGTGCAAGGAATCAAGTGGTAGATCAGAGCAGGAGTGCAGGGACTGCTTTGCTGGACCAGATGAAGGGTTCCCTTCCTTTGCCCTGCTTGGATCTGGGTTGCAGTTGTGCTTGGCCATTCTCAGGGGAGGAGGAGTGCTGGTGAGGCAGAGTTTGCAGTGAAGTAGCTCTGAAAACAGCAGTACAAGGCTCCTAAAGCTTGGGACAAAGTACTCTTCACATTAAGGTAGACATATCCTTATGAAAACCTCAAGGGTCAAGTAGTTGGCTGGGAACATGAACAGGCAGTGCAAAAGAACTGAGACTCAGAGTCAGACTATAGAATCTATTTTTGGTGACAAAAAGATCAAAACATACATTCACAAGAATTCAACACAGTCAAAGAGCCTACATCAAAAGCCTCCAAGAAAAATATGAATTGGTCTCAGGCCATGCAAGAGCTCAAAAAAGGATTAGGAACAAGAAGAGAAGTAGAGAAAAACTGGGAAGAGAAATGATAGTGATGTAAGAAAATCATGAAAAACAAGTCAATAACTTGCTAAAGGAGACCCCCCCCCTCCAAAATACTGAAGAAAATAACACCTTAAAAATAGACTAACTCAAATGACAAAAGAGCTCCAAAAAGCCAATGAGGAGAAGAAAGTGTTACAAGGCATAATTAGCAAAATGGAAAAGGAGGTCCAAAAGACCACTGAAGAAAATACTACCATAAAAATTAGATTGGATCAAGTGGAAGATAGTGACTTTGTGAGAAATCAAGATATTATAAAATAGAAACAAAAGAATAAAAAAATGGAAGACAATGTGAAATATCTCGTTGGAAAAACCATTGGCCTGGAGAACACATCCAGGAGAGATAATTTAAAAATTATTGGACTACCTAAAAGCCATGATCAAAAAAAGAGCCCAGAGATCATCTTTCAAGAAGTTATCAAGGAAAACTGCCCTGATATTCTAGAACAAGAAGGTAAAATAGGAATTGAAAGAATCCACTGATTGCTTCTTGAAAAAGATATCCACAAGAGAATCCTAGGAATACTGTAGCCAACTTCCAGAGTTCGCAGGTCAAGGAGAAAATACTGCAAGCAGCCAGAAAGAAACAATTCAAGTACATGGATTTTCAGTAAAATAGAGGTCTTTCAAGCTTTCTCAATGAAAAGAGCTGAATAGACAATGCGACTTTCAAATATAAGAATCAAGAGAAGCATGAAAAGGTAAACAGAAAGAGAAATCATATGAGACTTATTAAAGTTAAACCATTTTATTTACATTTCTACATGGAAAGATGTATACAGCTTGAAAGACTATTCTAATAGCCTAGATAAAGATGATGAGTGCTTGAATGAATGCAGTGGCTATGTTAGTGGAGACGAGAGACATATCAGGGATGATATTGAGAAAATTCTATTAGCAACTAATTGGACATGTGGATTGGATTGGATTGAAAGAGGGACTGATGATTATATGAAGGGTTTGAACACGGGTGACAAGAAGCATGGTGGTTCCCTCCCTGGTAGTAATAAAGTTCAGAAAAGAGAAAGGATTGGGGAAAGAATTAAGTCTATTTTATCCACGTTGAGTTTAATATGCCTATGGAACATCTAATTCAAAATGTGGAATAGATGGTTGGCAATACAAGACTAGAGGCAAAGCCAAGATGGTGGCTGGAAAGTAGGGACTAGTGTGAGCTCCCCGCCAAGTCCCTCCAAAAAAACCTATAAAAAATGGCTCTGAACCAATTTGAGAACTGCAGAACCCACAGGGTAGTAGAAAGAAGCAGGGCTCCAGCCCAGGATAGACTGGATGGTCTCTGGGTAAGGTCTATCTCGCACAGAGCTGGGAGTGGAGCAGAGCAGAGCAGAGCCCAGTGTGGAAGGGGCAGACCAACCAGACCAGGAGTCGGGCAGAACGTGCCCTAGTGCCCTGAATCAGTGAGCTGTGGCAGTTACCAGACTTCTCAACCCACAAACACCAAAGACAACATAGAAGGTTAGTGGGAAAAGCTACTGGGGACAGGGAGTTTGCGGTTTAGCCACCGTCCTGGCACAGCGGAGGTGGGGCAGCTACAGACCTACAGCTGCAGTTGCTTCTGGCCCCAGGCCCACCTGGTGGGAGGAATTAAGTGGCTGATCAGAGCAGGAGTGTAGAGCCTGCTGAAGATCTAAGTCCAATCTATTTTGGGGGTTCTTAGGGAGGGAGGAGTGCTGGTGTGGCAGAACTGGTGCATCCCCCCAAGCTTGGAACGTAGAACTCTGTACTCTACAAGCAGTCATACCCCGCTTAAAAACTCAAGGGTAAAGTAAGTTGGCTGGGAACATGGCCAGGCAGCGAAAATGCACCCAGATTCAGTCTCAGACTCTGGAATCTTTCTTTGGTGACAAAGAAGACCAAAACATACAGCCAGAAGAAATCAATAAAGTCTAAGAGTCTACAACAAAAGCCTCCAAGAAAAACATGAACTAGTCTCAGGCCAGGGAAGAGCTCAAAAAAGATTTGGAAAAGCAAGTTAGATTAGTAGAGGAAAAATTGGGGAGAGAAATGAGAAGGATGAGAGAAAACCATGAAAAACAAGTCAATGACTTGCTAAAGGAGTCCCAAAAAATACTGAAAAATATACTGAAGAAAATAACACCTTAAAAAATAGACTAACTCAAATGGCAAAAGAGCTCCAAAAAGCCAATGAGGAGAAGAATGCCTTGAAAGGCAGAATTAGCCAAATGGAAAAGGAGGTCCAAAAGACCATTGAAGAAAATACTACCTTAAAAATTATATTACAGCAAGGGGAAGCTAGTGACTTGATGAGAAGTCAAGATATTGACCAAAGGAACCAAAGGAACCAAAAGAACCAAAGGAATGAAAAAATGGTAGACAATGTGAAATATCTCATTGGAAAAACCGCTGGCCTGGAAAATAGATCCAGGAGAGATAATTTAAAAATTATTGGACTACCTGAAAGCGATGATCAAAAAAAAAACCTTGATATCATCTTTCAAGAAATTATCAAGGAGAACTGCCCTGATATTCTAGAGCCACAGGGCAAAATAGAAATTGAAATAATCCACCAATCGCCTCCTCAAATACATCCCAAAAAGAAATCTCCTAGGAATATTGTAGCCAAATTCCAGAGCTCCCACGTAAAGGAGAAAATACTGCAAGCAGCAAGAAAGAAACAATTTGACTACTGTGGAAACACAATCTGAATAACCCAAGACCTAGCATCTTCTACATTAAGAGATTGAAGGGCTTGGAATACGATATTTTGGAGATCAATGGAGCTAGGATTAAAATCAAGAATGACCTACCCATCAAAACTGAGTATCATGCTCCAAGGCAAAATATGGATTTTCAATAAAATAGAGGACTTTCAAGCTTTCTCAGCGAAAAGACCAGAGCTGAGTACAAAATTTGACTTTCAAACACAAGAATCAAGAGAAACATGAAAAGGCAATCAAGAAAAAGAACAAGAAAAAGAAATTGCATGGAACTTACTAAAGTTGAACTGTTTACATTCCTACATGGAAAGATGATGTGTATGATTCATGAGACCTCAGTATTAGGGTAGCTGAAGGGAATATGCATATACATATACATATATATATAAATATATGTTTATATATATGTATAGGTGAGTGTGTATGTATGTATGTGTATATATATGTATATACATACATGTATACATATGTGTATATATGTATATATATATATATATAGAGAGAGAGAGAGAGAGAGAGAGAGAGAGAGAGAGAGAGAGAGAGCAGGTACAGGGTGAGTTGAAGATGAACTGAAGATATCTAAAAGAAATAAAATCAAATTAAGGGACAAGAGAGGAATACATTGAGAGAGGGAGATAGGGAGAGATAGAATGGGGCAAATTATCTCACATAAAAGTGGCAAGAAAAAGAAGTTCTGTAGGAATAGAAGAGAAGACAGATGAGGGGGAATGAGTGAATCTTACCCCCATCAGATGTGACCTGAAGAGGGAATGCCATACATACTCAGTTGTGTATCTTACCACACAGGAAAGACGGAGGAAGATAAAAAAAAAGGGGGGTATGATGGAAGGGAGGGCAGATGGGGGTGGAGGTAATCAAAAACAAACACTTTTGAAAAGGGACAGGGTCAAAGGATAAAATTCAATGAAGGAGGAGTGGTTAGGAAGAAGCAAAATATGGTTAGTCTTTCACAACATGAGTATTGTGGAAGGGTTATACATAATGATATGCATGTGGCCCATCTTGAATTGCTTGACTTCTTAGGGAGGGAGGGAGGGTGGGAAGGGAAGAGGAGAGAGAATTTGGAACTCAAAATTTTAAAAACAGATGTTGAAAAAAAAAGTTTTTTGCATGCAACTATAAAATAAGATACATAGGCAATGGGGTGTAGAAATTTATCTTACCTTAAAGAAAGGAAGGGAAAAGGGGATTGGAGGGGAGTAGAGTGACAGAAAGCAGGGCAGACTGGGGAACAGGGCAACCAGAATATATGCCATCTTGGAGTGGGGGCCGGGTAGAAATGGGGAGAAAATTTGTAATTCAAACTCTTGTGAAAATCAATGCTGAAAATTAAATATATTAAATAATAAAAAACAAGAAAAAAATACAAGACTAGAACTAAGGGGAGAAACTAAAACTCAATTCAAAGATACAAGTATCATCTGCATAGAGATGAAAATTGAATCCTTGGGAGGTAATGTTATCCTCAAAAGAGATATTATAGGAGGAAAAGATAGAAAAGTCTAAGGATACTTGACATATACCCAAAGTTAGTAGGCATGAAATTAATATAGATAAAGTAAAACAAACTAAAAAAGGGTCCAGAGAAGGTAAATGACTTGCCAATGTTACCACAGCCAGTATCTTAAACAGGATTTAAACCCATGCCTTCCTGTCCAAATCAATACTCTATCCACTGTAAGTGAATGTTGGAGATCAGATAGAAGTGAACTGGAACACCAGAGGGCCATTTCAGTTCTTTGGCCTCAGTTTCCAAATTTTAAGTTGGAGATAACAACAAAAACAATGATAATAATTAGAAAAGCATTTTGTAATATATTATATATATGTATATGTATATGTATATGTATATATATACACACATGTGAATTATTTGGTTGCTGTTATATTTGAATGGTGCTAGGTGCTAAGGAAAAAATAATATAATTAAAGCATTATTGCTGCCCTTGTGGATCTCAAAAATCTGTCCAGAGGGAGATACATCCCATTATTAATGCCCTATTAGATAGCGTTTGGAACTGGCATAGGGACTTGGATTATTTACCATTGAATTGAAATTTCGTATAAATATTTTATTGGCTTTGTTCCAGTAAACACATGAAAGAGGGGGAGGGATGGACCTTGTAGAATTTAAGAGAGTTATAAAATAAATAAGAACGTGGTTGTCATTTTACACCTATACAAATCCTTCAATGAATGCATTTGTATTCTGTAGATGCAAGTAGATACTCAGAATATATGCAGATGATGGAGTGAAGGAATAGCATTGAATGCTTAATTATGCAGAGAAATGTTTTAAAAAAGCACTTATTTTCAAGGAAATGGATAGTTAGTCAACGAGAAAATTGAGTGATGATTGTGTAGAGCCAGGTGGGGGGTGGTAAAAGTACATAAAATAAAAATCTTTCCCTTAGCTTTACATTAAATTATAAAGAACAAAGCAGAACTTCCTAAAAAGCCATAAACTACCTGAGATGGGAAAATAAGTACATTGTATAACACACACAAACACACACGCACACACTTGTTAGAAAGCTTTAATGGGCCAAACAATTCTATGGGATGCAGTAATGTTTCAAATAAATATAAATTTACAGAAACATCTGCACCCCTGCAAGCTTACAGTCTAGGGAGTAGATAAATTGAATCTTTTGTTCCTTTTCTCTAAGCTGTTCCATGAGATAGCTAGTGGCAGAGTGGATAGATTGCTGGAGCAGGTGTCAGGAATACCTGAGTTCCAATCCAACCTAAAACATTCAATAGCTATGTGACTATAGACTAGTTATTTAATCTTGCCCATGTCTCCTCAACCATAACATGGAGCCTATAATAGCACTTACCTCTAGTGTTTTTTGTGATATCATAAAATAAGATCATATTTACAAAGTGATTTGTAAACTTTCGAGTACTTTATAAATGCCAGCTTTTATTAATATTAATCTGCCGAATTACTTAACCCTGAGAGTCTTATTCAGAAAATGCTAGAGATAAGACACTAAGATTTATTTTTTACATCTTTGTTCATACTTTACCTACATTCTTGGAAGGGTCTCTATTGATGTCAATTATGGCATAAATTTGGTCTACCTAATGGTTCACACTATAGATTAGAGCTATACCTAATATGGGATTATACATGAGTAAAGTACTTGTGAGGAAGGAGACAAGTTCTAGCTTTTACTGCTCTGTTCTCTGGTACCTTTGGATTTATAATGACTGAGTCGACTGGCTCTCCTGGATCCTTTCTAAAGCATAACAGTAATTTTTGTCATCTGCTCTATACAATAAACTCCAGTGTCTCCCCATAGCCTCTAAGAGCAAATAAACCTCCTTTTGTTTGGCTTTCAAAGTCCTAAACTACCTGATGTCTACCTACCTTTCAAGCCTTAGCATACTTTACTTCTCTTCATCCAAATTACTATCCATTCAAAATGTCTACTTTGCTTTTTCTCAAATAGCAATCCATCTACTTTTTCTGTACCTTTGTATTGGGTGTCCAACAAATCCTAAAATGACCTCATAGTCACCTCCACATCTTAGAATTTTTAGTTTTCTTCAAGGCTCATTTCAAGGACTACTTCCTAAATGAGGTCTTTTCCAACTGTCTCCTCTTTACCCCCACAGCTCCTAGTGCCTTACTCCCAAATTATATTGTACCCATTTTGTATAAATCGACACATATTCATGTTTTTTGCCATAGCCAAACTAAGCTCCCTGAAGGCAGAGATCACTTCGCTTTTATGTTTGTATGCCCAGGGCCTGGCATGGAGTAGGTGTTTAATAAATGCCTGTTTAATGATTTTTTTGACCTGCCTGGAACACTTTCTTCATTACATGTTTGGAGGACCCCAATCTAGTCTTGCTACACATCAAAGATCATCTTATAATTAAGAAAGGGCTCAGGTCTGTGGGAGAACATAGGTGACCACAGGAAGACCATGCTTAGAAAATATCTATTTCCTCATGCAAAAGAGAGAACTGAGTTCTGCGAGACGTTTTTGTTCAATCTGAGTAGATGAAAGTCCAAGTGTAGGTTAAGATTTCCTGTTAGGATATCATATCAAATTGCATGCAGCATTATTATGGATGATGAAAGTGATCTTCTGTCTGGAAATGGCAAGAAAATAAATCTCTGTCTCATGATTAGGTCTCATATTGACAGAACTGCTGTCTGGTAGGTAACATGAGACTTTAGGGTTATTTTTAAACTAGAAACTATGTGACAATCATTTCTTCTTGCTTTTCACAATTCAGGGGACGATATTAATATCCAGACTTTTTTAAAAATCAAAGCCACAGAGTCTTTTTAAATTGTGTTAGAGTAACTTCAAGCTGAGAGTATAATAGATTTCCTTTTTTTCTCATATTGGGTCAAAATGGAATTTTCATCATATAAAAAGTGTTACAACTCCACACCCCTTTTAGAGTGTGAGAAAGTTATACTAATTAGTGGGTTGCTGAGAAATTTCGACAAATGCCAATGTCATCCATGTCCTTTTATCCAGATAGAAGTTACAAGACTGACTCTTCTCCCTGAAGGATAGGGAAACATACTTCTAATGCATTTGCTCAATGATTCAGTGTTAGTGGTTTATCATAATTATTTTTGCCATTACAACATTTACGGGTATGAAATGATTTGATTTTCCAGTACTATATTTGCACTTGGCAAAAATGGTCTATATCATCACTCCATTACAGCCAAGGATTTCCTGTTGGGTATCCTCCTATTTACAGATGCTCCAGTTTCCAGAAGTTATTCTGTTGATTGTGTCAAGGCCCTAAATACTACAGGATTTTCTCAATGTGTTTCATGTTCATTTGGAAGGGAGCATCCTAGAAATCTATGTAGTATCAGTCAGTTAATTGACAAATATGTACTAATTGCCTACTATTTCTCAGGAACACAAAGATAAAAATGAAACATTTTCTGTCTTTTAGTATCTTCCATTATGTCAGGAGAGAGAACATACATACATGCAAATATACAAACATACATACATATACATGTGTAACATATTTGTCAGAGATCAGATTTCATTGGTATAGGGAATACCTTTTGAGCAAAAGCACCACTGCCAATGATATGTGTACCTGCTTTTCAACGTAGTCCACGTGGCCTGAAATACTAAGCAATTGTGTGATTTTCCAGCATCATGTAATCAGTGTGTGTGTGTGTGTGTGTGTGTGTGTGTGTGTGTGTGTGTGTGTGTGTGTCTGTGTTCATAATCTTGTGAGGGAAAGCACTTAGAATCTGTCATGTGAGAATCAGGAAAGGCTTCCTTTAGAAATTACTTTTTGAACTGAAATTTGAAGACATGAAGGTTTAGGAAGGTATTTCACACATATATGTAGAAAAAAAACACACATTTCACAATATATGTAGAAAAAAAAGGAGAAAAAGCAAATAAGAACCACGGCTGAAGAAGACGCAATGCTTAAAGTATTTTGTTTAGGTTTTTTTTTTTTTTCAGTCATCCAACTCTTCATGACTCCATTTGGAATTTTCTTGGAAAAGATACTGGAGTGGGGGCAGAGGCAAGATGGCAGCTGGAAAGCAGGGACTTGTGTGAGCTCCACCCCACGTCTCTCCAAACGCCTATAAACATGGTTCTGAACAAATTCTAGGACTGCAGAACCCACAAACTAGCAAAGGGAAGGAGGGATCCAGCCCAGGACAGCCTGGATGGCCACGCATTATGGTCTATTGCACAGAACTGGGGGCAAAGCAGAGCAGAAGCCAGTGTGAGCCCTGCCTGGACCAAGCAGATTGGGAGCCAGGTGGAACAGATCCTAGAGCCCTGAATCAGTGAGCTGTGGAAGTTACCAGACTTTTCAGCCCACAAACAACAAAGACAACAGAGAAGGTTACTGGGAAAAGCTGCTGGGACAGAGTGAAAGGAGTCTGCAGTATGGCCACTGCCCCGGGGACAGCGGAGGTGATACATCTCTAAGGCTGCTTACAGAGCTACAGCTGCAGTTGCTTCCAGCCCTAGGCCCATCTGGTGGGAGGAATTAAGTGGCAGATCTGAGTAGGAGTGCAGAGCCAGCTTAGATCTGAGTCTGGTCCTCATTGGTGGTTCTTGGGGGAGGAAGAATACTTGTGTGGCAGAGCTTGCTGTGGACAAATAGCTCTGAAAACAACAGCGCAGCCCATCAAGCTTGGGATAAAGTACTCTATACTTTACAAGCAGTCATACCCCAATGAAAAACTCAAGAGTCAAGTAGTTGGCTGGGAATATGGCCAGGCAGTGAAAACAGACTCAAATTCAGACTCAGACTTTGGAATCTTTCTTTGGTGACAAAGAACACTAAAACATACATCCAGGAGAAGTCAACAAAGTCAAAGAGCCTACATCAAAAGCTACTAAGAAAAAACATGAATTGGCCTCAGGCCATGGAAGAGCTCAAAAAGGATTTGGAAAAGCAAGTTAGAGAAGTAGAGGGAAATTTAGGAAGAGAAATGAAAGTGATGTGAGAAACCATGAAAAACAAGTCAATGACTTGCTAAAGGAGACCCAAAAAATTACTGAAGATAAAACACCTTAAAAATAGACTAACTCAAATGGCAAAAGAGCTCCAAAAACCCAATGAAGAGAAGAATGCCTTGAAAGGCAGAAGTAGCCAAATGAAAGAGGAGGTCCAAAAGACCACTGAAGAAAATACCACCTAAAAATTAGATTGAATCAAATGGAAGCTAATGACTTAATGAGAAATTAAGATATTATAAAAAAGAACCAAAGGCATGAAAAAATGGAAGATAATGTGAAATATCTATTAGGAAAAACCACTGACCTGGAAACTAGATCCAGGAGAGATAATTTAAAAATTGTTGGACTACCTGAAAGCCATGATCAAAAAAAGAGCCTAGATATCATCGTTCAAGAAATCCTCAAGAAGAACTGCCCCAATATTCTAGAGCCAGCGGGTAAAATAGAATTTAAAAGAATCCAACCATCACCTCCTGAAAAAGATACCAAAAAGAAAACTCGTAGGAATATTGTCACCAAATTCCAGAGCTCCCAGGTCAAGGAGAAAATACTGCAAGCAGCCAGAAAGAAACAATTTGAGTATTGTGGAAACACAATCAGGATAACACAAGATCTAGCAGCTTCTACATTAAGGGATCAAAGGACTTGGAATATGATATACCAGAGGTCAATGGAGCTAGGACTAAAACCATGAATGAACTTCCCAGCAAAACTGAGTATCATGCTCAAAAGCAAAATATGGAAGTTCAATAAAATAGAGGACTTTCAAGTTTTCTCAGTGAAAAGACCAGAGCTGAATAGCAAATTTGACTTCCAAATACAAGAATCAAGAGAAACATGAAAAGGTAAACAAGAAAGAGAAATCATAAGCAACTTACTAAAATTGAACTTTTTTTGTTTACATTCCTACATGGAAAGATGATGTGTATAATTCATAAGACCTCAGTATTAAGGTAGATGAAGGGAATATACATATACATATACATATATGTATACATATACATATATATGTGTATATATATGCATACATACATATATATATATATATATATATATATAGTCAGAGGGCACAGGGCGAGTTGATATGAAGGAAGGATATCTAAAAAAATCAAATTAAGGGATGAGAGAGGAATATATTGAGAGAGAGAGAAATGGATAGATAGAATGGGTTAAATTTTCTTGCATAAAAGTGGCAAGAAAAGCAGTTCTATAGGAAGGGAAGAGGGAGCAGGTGAGGGGGAATGAGTGAATCTTGCTCATCTGACCTGAAGAGCGAATAACATATACAATCAGTTGGGTATCTTAGCCCACAGGAAAGAAGGAGGAAGCAGATAAAAAAGGGGGGACTATAGAAGGGAGGGAAGATATGGGGAAGAGGTAATCAAAAAGAAACACTTTCAAAAAGGGATAGGGTCAAGGGAAAAAAACTGAATACAGGGGGATAGGATAGGAAGCAGCAAAATATAGTTAGTCTTTCACAACATGAGTATTGTGGAAGGGTTTTACATAATGATATGCATGCGGCCTATGTTGAACCACTTGCCTTCTTAGGGAAGGTGGGTAGGGAGGGAAGAGGGGAGAGAATTTGGAATTCAAAGTTTTATAAATGAATGTTCAAAAAAAAGTTTTTGCCTCCAAATAGGAAATAAGATATACAGGCAATGGGGCATAGAAAGCTATCTTGAGGGGAGCAGAGCCAAGATGGCTTCTGTAAAGCATGGAGTAGTGTGAGCTCCCCACCAAGTCCCTCCAAAAACTTATAAAAATTAATCTGAACCAATTCTAGAACTGCAGAACCCAAAAAATAACAGAGGGAAGCAGGGTTCCATCCCAGGACAGTCTGGGTGGTTGCTGGGTGAGGTATTTTGTAGACAGAGCTGGGAGTGGAGCAGAGTGGAGTACAGCCCAGCATGGGCAGCATGGACCAATCAGACCAGGAGCTGGGTGAAGCGTGCCCTAGCTCCATGAATCAATTAGCTGCAGCAGTTACCAGACTTCTCAACCCACAAACACCAAAGACAACAGAGAAGGTTTGTGGGAAAAGCTGCTAGGGACAGGGAGTTCACGGTTCAGCCAGCACCCAGGGGGCAGCGGATGAGGGCAGCTACACACTACACCTGCAGTTGCTTCTGGCCCCAGGCACACCTGGTGGGAGGAATTAAGTGGCAGATCAGAGCAGGAGTGAAGAGCCTGCTGAAGATCTAAGTCCCATCCAGGTTGGGGGGGGTCTTGGAGAAGGAGGAGTGCAGGTGTGGCAGAGCTGGTGCATCCCCCCAAGCTTGGAACATAGAACTCTTTACAAGCAGTCATACCCCGCTTAAAAACTCAAGGGTCAAGTTAAGTTGGCTGGGAACATGGGCAGCAGTGAAAACACACCCAGATTCGGTCTCAGATTTTGGAATCTTTCTTTGGTGACAAAGAAGATCAAAACATACAGCCAGAAAAAGTCAACAAATTCAAAGACCCTGCAACAAAAGCCTCCAAAAAAAAACATGAACTAGTTATAGGCCATAGAAGAGCTCAAAAAGGATTTGGAAAAGCAAGTTAGAGAAGTAGAGGAAAAATTAGGAAGTGAAATGAGAAAGATGTGAGAAAACCATGAAAAACAAGTCAATGACTTGCTAAAGGAGACTCAAAAAACATACTGAAAAATATACTGAAGGAAACAACACCTTAAAAAATAGACTAACTCAAATGGCAAAAGAACTCCGAAAAGCCAATGAGGAGAAGAATGCCTTGAAAGGCAGAATTAGCCAAATGGAAAAGGAGGTCCAGAAGACCACTGAAGAAAATATCACCTTAAAAATTAGATTGGAGCAAGTGGAAGCTAGTGACT
>JAQQSZ010004007.1:0-14285 GCA_028646595.1 Phalanger gymnotis
TTTTTCACACATTCCATTCAACAGTTGTCATTTTCCTTTTCTGTCATATTTGCCAATCTGATAGTGAAAAGTGGTATCAGAGTTGTTTTAATTTGCATTCTCCAATCGATAGTTATTTAGAGCATTTTATGACTATGGATAGCTTTGATTTCTTCATCTGAAAACTGCCTATTGATATATTTTGACCACTTATCTATGGGTAAATTAATTGCAACATTATAAATGACTCAGTTCTCTATATATTTTAGAAATGAGGCCTTTATCAGAGACAACTGTTACAATTTTCCCCCAGTTTTCTGCTTTCCTTTTAACTTTGGTTGTATTGGTTTTGTTTGTGCAAAACATTTTTTATTTAATATAAACAAACATTAATTTATATCTTATAATGTCCTCTATCTCTGTTCATAAATTCTTCCCTTATCCATAGATATGACAGGTAAGATATTTCATGATCCTCTAATTTGCTTACAATATCATTTATGTTTAAATCATGTTCCCGTTTTGACTTTATTTTGATATCTGATGTGAGTTGCTGGTATATATCTAGTTTCTGCCAAATTGCTTTTCAGTTTTCCCAGCAGCTTTTGTCAACTAGTTAGTCCAAATTCTGAATCTTTGCATTTATCAAACACAAGGTTACTATGGCCAATTCCTACTCTGTAAATCTACTCCACTAATTCGCCACTCTATTTCTTGGCTAGTACCAGGATGATTTGGGTATCACCTTGTAATATGGTGTATCCAATACAGCTAGGGCGCTTGCTTTCTTTTACATTTTTAATTGATTCCATTGCTATTGTTGACCTTTGGTTCTTCCATACAAATTCTGTTATTTTTTTTCTAGTTCTATTTATTCATATTTTTGGTAGTTTGATTAGTATAGCACTGAATAAGCACATTTCCTTGGCCTACTAATGAAAAAATATTATTTTTAATCATAAAGATCTGACTTTATTTATGTTAAATTTATTTGTAAGTGTGTTTGTATATTTTCTGGGTTTGTTTTCTCAGGTTGGCTCTCAAGTATTTTATATTGTCTAAGGTCGTTTTAATTGGAATTTCTATTTCTCTCTTGCTGCTGGACTTTGTGGTAGTATAAAGAAATGTTAATGATTTATGTGGGTTTATTCTGTACACTGCAAGTTTGCTAAAGTTTTTTTTTTTAATTATCATCCTTCAATCTGTATTCACACACCAACAGTTCTTTCTCTGAGGATGGATAATATCTTTCACCATAAGTCCTTGAGAGTTGCCGTGGATCATTGCATTGCTAAAAATAGCTAAGTCATTCACAGGTTGCAATGTTGTTACTCTGTACACAGTACATTTCAATTTGCAACAGCTCATAGAAGTCATATATATATAATTTAATTAAAAAGTTTTAGTATTTTCAATCATATTAATCTCTTCTTTGATTTTCAGGATTTCCAATTTTGGTATTTAGTTGGGATTTTTAATTTGTTCTCTTTTTACTTTTTGTTTTTATTTTTATTTTTTGGTGTTCTTCTATGCACATTTCATTGATCTCTTCTTTCACCATTTTATTGATGTAAGTGTATAGAAATGTAAAATTTCCCCAACTATTGCTTTGGCTGTGTCCCTTAAATTTTCATATGCTGTTTTTTGTTATTCTCTTTCATTAAATTATGAATTATTTCTATGATTTGTTATGTGACCCACTCATTCTTTAGGATTATTTAGCTTTGAATTTATTTCATTCTTTGGTTCCATAGCCCTTTATTAAATGTTATTTTATTGAATTATGATCTGTAAGGGTTGCATTTAATATTTCTGCTTATCTGCATTTGGTTTTCATATGAGGTTTCTATACCCTGATATATGGTCAGTTTTTGTGAAGGTGCCATGTATTGCAGAACAATGAAAAAGGTATTCCTTTTGAATCCCCTTCTGTTTTCTCCAGAGGTCTATCATATCAAACTTGCATGGCATTCTATTCATCTGCTTAACTTCTTTCTTGTTTACTTTTTGGGAGTTAGATTCATCTAGTTCTGAAAGGGGCAAAGTGAGGCCTTGAACTAGCACAGTTTTATTATTTGTTTCTTCTTCATTTAACTTTACCTTTAAGAACTTGGATGCTATGTAATATGGTATGTATATATTTGGTCTTGATATTACATCTTTATTTATAGTACATTTTTGGCAAGTTATAGTTTCTTTGATTTTTTCTTTTAATTGATCTATTCTTGCTTTTGCTTTATATGAGATCATGATTGCTACTCTTTTTTTTAACTTCAGCTGAAGCAGAATAGATTCTGCTCCATTGTCTTACCTTTACTCTGTGTGTGTATCTCTACATTCAAGTTTATTTCTTGTAAACAACATATTTCAGGATTCTGGTTTTTAATCCACTTTTCTATCCATTTCCATGTTACAGATGAGTTCATCCCATTCACATTCACAATTATGATTGCTAACTGTGTATTCCCCCCCCATCCTATTTTCCCCTGTTTATCTGTCTCTCCTTTCACCATGTCCTTTCTCAAAAATGTTTTGTTTTTGACCACCACTTTCCCCAATCCATCCTCTCTATGAGCTTCCCCTTCTTTTTAATTCCCCTCCCCTCCTAATTCCCTGTAAATTAAGATAGATTTCTTATACCCATGTGATGGTGTATGTTATTCTCTTTTTCATCCAATTGCAATGAGAGCAATGTCCAAGCATCATCCACCCCCATTTTCTGCTCTTTTGCACCCCTATTTGTAAGATAATTTACTCCACTCTAATTCTTCCTTCCCCTTTCTCTGAGTGAATCCCTCTTTTTTATCCCTTAGTCGTATATAGATATATAGAGATCTAGATCCCTATCTATACAAATACATACACATACATATGTGCATATCATCACACATATACATACACACATATAGGTATATATGTGTTTGTATATGTCTATAAATGTATCTATGTGTGCATGTGTATGTGTGTGTGTGTATAATCATCATCGACTTCACTGTCAACTCACACCCATCTGTCTATGTATAGAATTTCTAATTGCCCTAATAATGATAAGGTTCTTGGGAGTTACATGTAGCATCTTCCCATGTAGGAATATAAAAATATTGACCTGATAGAATCGCTAATTATTTCTCTTTCTTGTTTGCCTTTTAATGCCACTCTTGAATCTTGTATGAAAATCAAAATTTCCATTCACCCTTGCACCTTTTGTCAGGAATGCTCGAAAGGACTCTTTTCATTAATCATCCATTTTCCTCCTGAAAGACTATAATCATTTTTTCTGGGTAGGTGATTCTTAGATGTAATCCTAGCTCATTTGATCTCCAGAATATCATATTTCAAGTTCTCCAGACCTTTGATGTAGAAGCCGCTAAATCTTTTCTTATCTTAATTATGACCCTATGATATTTGAATTGCTTCTTTCTGGCTGATTGTGATATGTTTTCATTGACCTGGGAGCTCTAGAATTTGTCTATAGTCTTTCTAGGAGTTTTCATTTTGGGATTTCTTTCTGGAGGTGACTGGTGAATTCTTTTTACTTCTATTTTACCCTCTGGTTCTAGGATGTCACGTCAGTTGTTTAGTCTCATGTTTTTTTTATCATGGCTTTCAGTTAGTCTGATAATTTTAAATTATTTCTCCTCAATCTATCTTCCACAGAACTTTTTAAGTTAATTTTTTTTTGCATTTTCTTCTATTTTTTCATTCTTTTGGGGATATTTATTGTTTGTTGCTGTCTAATGTAGTCATTAGCTTCTAATTGCCCAAGTCTAATTTTAAAGGAATTACTTTCTCCACTGAGCTTTCGTGCCTCCCTTTCCATTTGGGCAGTTCTATTTGGCATAATTAACTACTAACTACTTTGTTTTGGTGTGTGGATCAGATGGAATTACAAGCAAATTTTACCAAATATTTAAAGAGCAATTAATTCTAACACTTAAAAAAATATTTGGTAAAAATAAGTCATACAAAGTTCTTTCTGTGACATAAATTTCATTTTGATACCTAAAATTGTAGACTAATTTCCCCAACAAAGATTGATACAAAACATTTTGTTTAATTTTGGAGGGGGGAAGTCAGGGCAATTGGGGTTAAGTGACTTTCCCAAGGCCACACAGCTAGTGAATGTACCAAGTATCTGAGGCTGGATTTAAACTCAGGTCCTCCTGACTCCACGGCTGGTGCTCTACTCACTGCACCACCTAGTTGCCCTAATGCAAAACAGTTTTAATAAAATATTAACAAGGAGATAGTAGCAATATACCACAAAGATGATACAGTATAAACAGGTGAGATTCATACTAATAATGTGGCACTGGTTCTACATTAGGAAAACTATAAGAATAATTGACCATATCAATAACAAAAACAACAAAATCATATCAATAAATGTAAAATAAAAAGCTTTTTTAAACAAAATCCAACATCCATTACTATTGAATACTCTAGAAAGTAAAAGGATAAATGGAACTTTTCTTTAAATGATAAGTAATATCCATCTAAAACCAAGAACAAACATTATATGATAAACTAAAAGACAAATTTCACAGAAATAAACAGCCATCTAAACTATTAGAGAAAGTAGGTTATAGATTAGGGATAACAGAGGGGCCAATTTGTTTAGAATACATATAATTTAATAAGTATTAATGAAGCATAATTCCTGACACATAGCAGGCACTTAATAAATGTTTATTGACTGACTGAAACCCAGTTGGGGGCAGTTGTGGAACCAGAAAATGGCATACACATCATCTCCCTGTTGCCAGAGGGTAGATCAGAAGAGAGGTCAAATGTGATGTTGCATCATGTCCTTTCTCTCTTCAATGAACTCCAAAGGCTTCCTATTGCTTCCTGTATCAAACAAAAACTCTTTAATTTTTTGAAGTCCTTTAAAACCTTTTCCCAAACTACCTGTCCAGAGTGATTGTGGGTGTTTTTTTTTACCCTCCCACATATTGTGATCATGTCAAACTGGATTTTTCTCTGTTCTCCAACAAGAGATTCCAAATCCTTTCTCCATGCTTCTGAAAGAACTGTTGTTCTTCGTCACTTCTGCCATAGAATCATTTGCTTCCTTCAAGATTCATCTCAAGTAGCATTTTACAAGTGAAAACCTTCCTGTTACCTTCATATACTAGTACCTCTCTTGTCAAATGATCTTGTATTTAACTACTGTATGTGTGGGCACACAAACACACAAAATACAAATAAATGCAAAGTATAATGTATAGTTTAGTGTTATATATACATAAATTTCCATAAAATGCATATTTATATATGTGTGTATATGTATACCTAGCTAGCTAGCTAGCTATCATATCTATCAGTATCTATACCTACATCTTTTTTGTTGCTGTTGTTCAGTTGTTTCAGTCATCTCTGACTGTGATCCCATTTGGGCTTTCCCTGGTAAAGATACTGGTAAGGTTTGCCATTTCTTTCTCTTGCTTATTTTACAGATGAGGCAAATGACATAAACAGGGTAAAGTGACTTGCCCAGGGCCACGCAGCTAATTAGTGTCTGAGGCCAGATTTGAACTCAGGAAGATGAATCTTCCTGAATCTAGCCCCAGTGCTCTATCCACTGCACCACCCAGCTGTCATATCTTTCTATATCTATATTTATTTATATGCATATCTATGTTACATCTATCTATCCATCCATCCATCTATCTATCTATCTATCTATCTATCTATCTATCTATCTATCTATCTATCCTCCTTTATTGTGCAATGAGGTTCAGTGAGGTGGTCATTTAAACTGGCTTACTTACTGACAGGTAACAGTAGAGATGAGATTCCAATCCAGATAAACACCAAATCTAACTCTCTTTCCATTGTACCACATGCCTTTTATATTTCATTAATACATTTTACATTTAATTTACATTTAATTACATAGCACACGCATTTACATGTAATACCTTTTACATTTACAGTTACATACATTAATTTACATACCTAAACAAATATTTATTAAGCCAGATACTTTGTTAGACACTGGAGATAGCCTAAATATGAAACTTTACTTCATAGAACTTCCTTTATAATGACAGAAAACATGAATGCATGTAGATACATAACAATTGTGAATAAAATAAGATACAGGGAAGGCCCTAATAAACAGTAGAAATACGGATGGGATAAGAAAGCCCTCTTGCAGAAGGTAACCCTTGAACAGAATTTTGGAAGAAACAAGAGACTTCAGGAGGCACAAGAAGATTTGCCAAGTGGCAGACTACCAGTTCAAAGAGTGTCTGGAGATAAGGTCAGAACATTCTTTGTCTCCTCTAGAGAACATTCAAATTTTCTTCTATAATGCCCCAGAAAACTCTTCATCCTAACAGCTCACCTCGACCCTGAAATTCACACATTGGATGTCCTCTCCATCCCTGCAGCTTCTCCTTCTAATTGGTTGGGTTTTCCTAGAATCTGTATTATATAGCAGGTGTCCAGGATATTCACATCTTTTTCCTCTGTGGCTGCATTCTTGACTTCTCCACCATGATCCCAACTGGGTCCCTTTTTCTCTCCCCCCCCCACTCCAGCTTCTTTTTATATACACTCTAGGGATGGAGAACAGCCTGTACACAGTCCTGAACATGATACATGTCATGTCCCATGTGGGAAAATAGAGCAGACAATAGCAAGCATTCTATGGGGGTGGATCCTTGAGATAATTAGGAGCCAGGAGAGCTTCTTGAGCAGGGTAGCAATGTGGTCAATCTTGTGCTTAAGAAACACCACACTGTAGTAACTTCGTGGAGGATGAATCACAGAGGAAAATAGTCTTTTCTTCCCAGAAACAGTTCTGTCCAGTGTTGAAATCATTGAGGTCTTTTCAGTATTCTGCACACTTTCTCTGAGAGGAACTGCATGATTAGGAAGTGCAGGGTGGGACCAAGAAACTAGCTTAATGTACACAACATCTACAAGCAAATCAAGAAACCCAGCAGTGTTATTTCAGCTCTGACCTTCAGATTTCCTTCCACTGTGACTCACACATTACATTACACATCAGGAAGCAAAAAGCACTTTACTTTGTTGACAAAAATGACTTTTCAGTTATTGTCAAATGGCTGAAACTGACCTGGATAAAGGACCTTGGTTGCTTTCTTTTTTCTTTTTTTCATTTTTTTTCAGCTCCCTGACAATTCCAAAAATGGGAATCAGAGATAGGTGGGGAAACAATTGCTCCAGGAGGTTGTGATATTTTTGTCACAGGTTTATTTGTTACCTTACCAGATGGGAACATCAAAGGTGACAGATGACTGTTAGAAACTTGGAAGAGATCTTAAGGGGGAGGGTGAGTTGACCAGGTGCATCTAGGAAAACTATGACTCTTATACTCTGAGAATCAATGAATCAGTGAAACAAAAAAAGAAATTTCGTTTATTAAAATATGCAGCACTCTGTTATATAGTCTAAAATTTCATCATGTGATGAGATCTGACATCAAGTAAAAAAATGTCTTTCCTGCTTCTGCTCAGACCATATGTTCAAATTATTAAAATATCCACAAATGCCATTAAAAACACAAGATTCTCAAAAATAGATCATCTTTACTTTTGTGGTCGGTATGGAAAGAATGGTTTTCTTCACTTGGCCGTTTTTTATCACTTTACATGTAAAGGCTCAATGCTTTGAAAGGAGAAAGATTAACAGATTTTTATTTTTAAATAAACTGCTAACTGAACTTACCACTTTTGATTTAGGGCCAGA
The DNA here is from genome assembly GCA_028646595.1 of Phalanger gymnotis. Lineage (NCBI taxonomy): Eukaryota > Metazoa > Chordata > Mammalia > Diprotodontia > Phalangeridae > Phalanger > Phalanger gymnotis. The sequence goes on from JAQQSZ010004007.1 coordinate 7,702, forward strand.
AAGGGCCTCAGAGGTCATCTAATTTGATTCTCATAATTTTTAGATTGATAAACTGAGGGCCAAGGACATGAAGTATCATAATATTGTTGCATAGATTTAGAGCTAGATGCCTTCAAATCTAAACTTTTCATTTTTCAGATGAATAAGCTAAGGTACAGAGAGTTGAAGTTTCTGGTTCAGGAATACACCATTATTAGTAGCAGAGCCCAGTTTGCATCCCAAATCCTTTGACCTCACAGGATTACAATCAGGAAAGCATTTTGTAGACCAATGGAAAAAATGTGGGAGGTAAAGTCAGAAGATCTGAGTTCATTTTATTTTCCGATACTATCTATTTTATCTTTGATGTCAATTCAATCCCTGGGACCTCAGTTTTCTCATCTGTAAATTGAGTGGGTTGGATTATTTATACACTAATTATGGGCATAATGTTTCTCTCAATAAAATACAAGCCTTTTGAGAGTAGTACCTATTTAATTTTTGTCTTTATATTCTCAAAGCCTAGTACAATGTCTGACATAGCAGGTGCTTAAATGGTTGGTTAATTGATAGATTATCTCCAAAGTCCCTTCCAGCTTTAAATGAATGACCCTTTGAATACATGGCCAGTTTCCTCTCCACTGTACTACAGTGCTACCAGGAAAGAAATGCCTGTCATCTGACTGTTTCTTGGTGGTATTTAATCATGGTTAGGTAAGAACTCAAATGGAGAATTGAAATTGGAAATTTTAATGAATGGAGACTAGGACCAGAAAATTCAGCTTATTTCTAGAGTTTGCTCACATCATCAAACTTCTCTTGGAGTATATATGTATGTCTCTTACTCAGTATAGAACTTTTACTGTCTTGATGTGTCAGCCATAGAGAAAGCATAAGGGCTAGTATGCTGTCACTACATTTTGACTTGAATTCTGTTTACTGAGCAATCTAAAAAACCTGCTCACCCATGAGCAAATGGGAGGTAAACCTTTAAAAAATTATCCTTCCATGCAATTGTGGGGAAAAAAGCCAAGTTTGCAGGCTAAAATGCACAGATACATACACACACATGTATGCGTGTGTGCGGGCACACACACACACATACACACACTCACATCATCCTAGAACATCTTGCCCAGGTTGATGACATGACAGCATTGTAATGTATTACCAGCTGGAAGCTGGCTTCCATTCAGAAATGGACTCAAGACAGTGGAAGATGAAGGCAAGCAAAGGCTACACTATTGTGGCTGCTTTTTTAATGCCAGCAAGAAAACCATGTGCTGCACCAGCTTGCTTTCACTCTGCCCTAGCTGATTTCTTGTAGGCAACAGGAAAAAAAAGTTGGATAAGGGGATACAACAGCACGTGAAATGATGGCCAGCAATCTGTTCAAGCTTCCACTCTGGTCTCTAGACCAGTTTCTCATTTGGCTTTCGATTCCCCCCTTGAGCTGATGCAAGCATGGGATTCCTATTGACTTCCAAAGGAGCCAGCTCTGTGCTTGTATCAAGTTGGGGAGAAGGAAGCGCAGAGAATAGGACTGATGAGCTATAATTAAACTTGTTTGCTAGATTCTCTATAAAATAAAAAAAATAAAAGGACCGTCACCTAAATTCCAAAGTCATTTTAATGATATCTAAAAGTTCACTTTTGTCTTTTTTATTATCTCCATATTTCTGGAGTTCTGAGCTTGCTTCATAGTTTTGAGGCTGTTCCCAGGACTGCTGAAATAGCAAGGAAAGGCCATGCGTGTGTATTTTTCAGTCTAAGCAGTGACATGATGCACATATAATCCTTCAAGGTAGCCCTCCCCACCAACTTAGAGTTTGATTTTGCTAACACCATAGGTTTCCATAGTTCTAGTAAAATTCAGGTAAACATCCTATAAACTTCGGTATTTATTCAAACTAGTGATTTTATGCATATATTTTTGCTTCCTTCATTCCTTCCTTCCTTCTTTTTTTACATCTTAAGTTAACCCAGCACTAATTACCATAATATTTTGAGGTAGCAAATACTGATCTGCAATCTTTCCTGGGGGAAAAAATCAGAGGCTCCCATAAGAAGCAGCTTTTTATTAATATCCTTAAGGATCCTGAAACATAGGGTATTGTTATGTCAGCACATTTGCGTATCCTGTTTGGGCAGAGAAATTAGCTACCTGGCATTACTGATACAGCAAGGGAATTTCAGAGGTCCTTTGATGAGAGAAAAGTTTAACTATAATAAAAATTTCACGATTTTTTTCATGCATCACTTCCAAATTTGTATTGTAGAATCTTCAGCTATTAGGAAATTGGCTAAAATAGTGTTTTTTTTTTACTATGTGAATGAGACCTGAAATAGATTTACTAATTTAAAAGCAGAAGGAAAAAGTAACCATCTGATAGCATTACCATGGAAATTCTAACCCTTTAACCAAAATAATAAAAGCTAAAAAGTTGTAAACTTTGCATCAAACATCTGAGTAAAATTGGGAGTAGATTTTTAAAAATTCAGTTGTTATTGTTTTATTTTATAGCTTATCTTCACTCAATCACATTCAACAATCCAAATTAAAATGATGAATTATCAATACACTGGAAAGATTTTTTTTCCCAAAATATCACACTAACTTTAAAACACAAAAAAACTAGGCACATAGAACTTGTAAAACAAAATGTGTAGGCTAGGATAAATTTGGATTTATGCTTTTCCTGAGCTAAAGATATGGCTAACAATCTGAGGCTAATTGCAACAAATAAGAATGGCTCCTGAAATGCCCTCCCTAAAAATGGAAAGAGCAATGGCTCTTGAGTCAGAGACACCCAGGCAGTAATAGATCAAAAATCATTTATAAAGCCCTTACTAGATGTCAGATGCTAAGCTAACCATTGGGAGTACAAATATAAACAAAGAGAAAATAAAAACTGTGCCTGTCCTCAAGAAGACTACATTCTAAATAGGGAAAATAATGCTTGAGCAACATAATGGAGGAGTCCAGATGGTAGACTGGTGAAAAATTAAGAAGTGACTGATCTAGGCACCCTTACTGAATGGAAGTTCCAGGAAGAGCCATCAATTAGAGGGAGGGGCTACAAGGGATGAGGGTACTTGGAAGATGTGAATATCTAGGCAACATGGTTTTCAAGGATGGAGTCTTGAGGTCCTGAATTCAAATCCAACTTCTCATATCTCCTCTCTGAGTGATTTGACAAGTAATTTATCTTTCTCGGGCCTTCATTACTTCATCTATAAAATGACAGGATGGGATTTAATATCTTCTAAATTTGTTTCTGGGGCAGGTAGTTGGTACAGCAAAGGACCTGGAGTAAGGAAGACCTGAGTTCAAATATTAGCCTCATATGCTAATTACTTATGTGACCTTAAACAAGTCAGCTTGATTTAGTTTCCCCATCTTTAAAATGAACTGGAGTAGGAAATGGCAAACCGCTCTACTATCTTTGCCGAGAAAACCCTGAAGGGAGTTATAAAGGACTAATCAACAACAATAAAAGTCGTTCCTGGCACAAAGTTTATGTTCTTATGGTCAGTATTGAGGTGGATTATGGTGGAACATAGCACAAACTGTCACTGTATTAGTCGATTTGTTTTAATTAGTTTTTTCTCATTTAAAAAGAGAAATTCAGTGCAGCAGGACTCATAGGAAATGGGTGTAGTTCAACATAGTAAAGGCATCAAGAAAACTTTGTTTTTAAATGACCATGACTCTAGAAGCTCTTAACTTCTAAGATGGGTTACATATCTCAAATACCAAACGGCATTCTCCACTTTTGGCCTAATACTCTCCCTTTTCCCCCTCTGATTTCATTTTCTCTGCTAAAATCACCCGAGAGATAATACATTTGTGAACCTTGAGTAGAGTTAAAATAACGTGTTCCTCCATCACTTGAAAATTATTTCCTTTATGTTTTATAGACCATAAGACATTTCAATTTTTTCTATAACATATGGGACATAACTCACAACAAAATAAGTCTCCATATGCCAGGAAAGCAAAAAAAAAACCATCCTGGAATTAAAAATGTGAGCATTTATAGGAACACTATTAAGAAGTATTCCTCATTTTCCTCCATTGGCTATTGTACTTTAGGCAGCTTTCTTCCTTACCTTGCCCTAGTCCCATGTCCCTATCTTGTTGTACTGAAAAGAACTAGGCATGTAGTTGGGAGAAACCTGGGTTCAAATGCCACCTCAGAATCATTATTACTATGGACAGGAAGATCTCCCCTTTTTTGGTCTCCATATCCTCATTTAGAAATGGGAATAATAACACATATATTAACTACCTTATGGGGTTGTTCTGAGGATGAAAGGAGCTCTTATACTAAAATCCATTTGATAACATCAAATCACTACATATATGTGAGTTATTATTCAAATATTCTCTTCATGCTGCTCATTGACATTTTCCTTTTCTGTTTTCTATACTACAAGCTCACACACACACACAAACACACACACTATAATACTATATATATATATACATATATATACACATTATATATGGTATGTATCTCTAGTGTATGTGTATATATATATTCTATACATACTATGTCTAATATGTATATATAGTATGTATATATCATGTATATGTACTATTTATATACATGTATCTATACAGTGTTTTACATTTTCACATATATAGAGATATTTACCCATCTATGTGTATGTGTCATCTATCATCTATCTTTTATCACTCTGTCTATCATCTGTCTTTTATCAATCTATGATCTCTCTATCATCTAGCTACCTAGCAAAGGATCTATCTGTAACCAGATTTAGATGAGTATGTTCAAATCACCTGTATGGAAGAACCTATATCTGGGTGGTAATAGTCTCCTTTGATTTTCTACTTAACCAAAACAGGCTGCATTTTTAAATTTGGTGGGGCTCAGTCAGTGGATTTTTTCTGGCTGGTACTCTTAACTTCAGGCTCATTTCTGTTTCATCCACAGAAGGAAGATTACAGTTTACCTACAGTGTTTGAATTGAATTTGCAAGAGAGGAATAAGGTTGTATATTTGCAATTATGTTTTCTCTATTAAATCTCCCTTTGAAAAAACAAACCAAAAAAGGCTACTTTATTGTGTCTAAATGTAATTGGAGTACAGATAGCCAACTCCTCCACTGGGAGGTAACACCACTTATAGATGTTGGAACCATTCACAGAGGGTCTAGATACCTCAAACACACCTAAGGGTGTTGGAGAACCCTTGGGGAGGGGTGAAATTTAGTATATCTGGCCTTGTAGATAGTAAGGGCTAAGGTTGTTAGTGTTGTTCACACACACATGCGCAAATTTCTAATATCAATGTGATCTTCACAACTGTCCTAATTGGTAAATGCTATCATTGTCCCTATTTTCCAGATGAGGAAATTGAAATCGAAAGAGGTTAAGTGATTTGCTTCCAAGTATCTGAGGTAGGATTTGAATTTGGGTCTTCCTGACTCCCACAATAGCAATCTATTTATGATATTACCTAATTACCTCCATTGATTACCATTTTTCATCTTATCCAAATTCTATTTATTGTGATTCATATTTATTTCCTCCTCATATTTACCATCAGAACATATAATCACCAGATTCCTCCTCAGACGTGAGGAATGTGTGGTTAATTCAACAGGAACCAAACACAGGCAAGCTTCAACCTATTTGGTTAGATGTGGTACATGGAAGCAATTTCAAATTCTTGGCCCTGTTTGCAGAATGCCGACTCGAGATCTGTGTGTCTGGAGAGAAAGGAGGTGGTTGGGAAGGAAAGCTCACGTGAGATATAGCCGCCGAGAGGGAAAAAGCACATCCTAGGAAATTGCGACATATATAAACCACTGAAACTCAGGAATATAGAGGAGAAAGATTAGCGGACAAAAGGATTTAACAACTTGATTTCAAAAAATTAATAAAAAAATAGGTACACATAACATACATTTAATTTAATTTAATTTGCATTATTAACATTTTCATCATCAGTTTCTTAAATCAAAATGATGATGATAATGATGATGATGATGATAAAGCAAGCTCCAGTTTGTAGCACTAGATGATTTCACAAGATGTAAATGCTCAAACTAGAAATTTCAGAAGCCTGTACAAGCTAGCTCCAGCATCTCCCCGCAAGGGAACCAGAGAGCCACAGAAGGGAGGAAGCAAATGTCAGAACAATTCTGCCATCACAGAAGTTGCAAATAGGGTGGGAAGAGTTCACCTGGTTTGATGCCCAACCAGGGAGTATCTCTGTGGGTGTCCTCTAAATGTGGGCACTGTTGACAGAAGCCTCCTATAACAAACAACCAGTTACAATTCTAACTGTGTACATGTTAGTCATGTAATCTTACCTTATTTGGACATAGCACATATGTATGTCCCGCTCAGTCTGTGCCAATGCTCATTTCTGTATGCCACAGAAAAGACTTGGTACTCACACTATTCTCTGCAGAGCAAAAATCCTCAGAAGGCAGAGGCAGGTGATAGACCCCATCCAAGATCATTTGGTAAGTGAAACACCAAGAAGGACCTTTCTATAAGGCAATCTCACCTACACCGGGGTCCCACGGCATGGATCACCAGGACTCCAAGGCTCTTGGGTATTTCAGTC
>JAQQSZ010004008.1:0-14284 GCA_028646595.1 Phalanger gymnotis
GAGGGAGAGAAAGACAGAGAGAGAGAGGGAGAGACAGAGAGAAAGAGAGAGAGAGAGAAAGAGAGAGAGAGAGAGAGAGGTACATGATGGGGGGAGGGAGGGAGAGGAGTGAGTTCTCCATTTACGTAACTGCTATCTGTGCTTTGAAGCTCTCTCTCTCTCTCTGATTGGATGGTTCCTCCCAGTACCACCATTTAAAAAGGGCATCCCACCTGCCATGTCTTCTTTCTTCAAGAGGCTGCACTCTGGCCTTTCCCTACCATGCTCTGGGCTGGGTACCTTCATCTTCTCCCACACCACCACCTCCAGCTTTTCAGCTCCCCTTTTTTTGTTGTCTTCTTCCATTAGAGTACAAGCTCCTTAAGAGCAGAGAATATCTTTCTTTTTTTCCTATTATTCCCCCAGTACTTAGTCCAGTGCCTGGCACAGAGTTAGCACTTAATAAATGCTTATTAATTGACAACTTAAGACCCAACTTCTCCATGAAGGCTTCCCCGAACAACTCACCCTCTTTGAGGACTCCTCGAAACTCATTCCCCAGCACATTTTATATGGCTCCTCCTGCCCCTACCATACACCATCTGCTATTGTTAGGTATTTTTCCATAAGCATGTCCTATTCTTCCCACCTACATTCTGTGGTCACTTAGAATGCTTCTTGTTGTCCCCCATGGCCTATAGGTACCTGAGATGCCTGTTTATGGTGATGATAAGAAAATAGCTAGAACTGGATTTTGAGATAGAAGGAAATATTTGAGATTATCTAATCCAAGCATTTCATTTTGCAGCTGGAGAAATTGAGGCCCAGAAGTGAAGTGACTTGCCTAAGTTAACAAAAATAGTAAACAATAGAATTAGAATTAGAATGAATAGAATTAGAGTTCAATCTCAGAACATCTGGTTTCAAATACAATGCTGTTTCCACTAGTTAAAAATTAATAAACACTTATTAAGCACCTATGATGTTACATTCCAGGCACTGTGCTAAGTGCTACAGATACAAATATGGAGAAAATGAAAGACAGTCGCTGCCCTCAAGTCAGTCAGAGAGGTCCCAAAGTAGTGCAACCAGGTGAGAAATGAATGTCTGAGCTGAACTTGCTCCTTAAATGAAAGTTTGGAGTTCATGGCCCCACCCTTTAATCAGAGAGGCAGAGGGTCATGATGAAGTAGAATGCCAAGGTTGATGACATCTTACAGACTGATGAGGTTATATAGTAATGAGCTTCCTGAGGCATTGGGGGTCATCTCCAGTCTTCCTGATCTATATCTGGCCACTGGACCCAAATGGCTCCGAAGGAGAAAGTGAGGCTGGTAACCTTCCTCAGCCCTCCCTCACTTAAATCTAATTCACTTGCTAGTGATGGCATCATCTTCCTTATGTCCTCCTCAAGAACGAAGGACAAACAACAATGACAATCCTGAGGTGTGATAGAAAAGTCAGAGGAGTCCTAAAGTAGTACAGTAAGTCCGGCTGAAGGGCTGGACTTAAAAAGACCTGCGTGCAGATACTGCTTCAGGCAGTAACTAGTTTGATCCTTGACAAATCACTGAACCTCTCTGTCTCAGTTTCCTCATCTGTAAAATGAGGGTGATAATAACATGTACTTCACAAGCTTGTTATGAAGATAAAATGAGATAACATAGATCTAAAACATTTTGCAAATCTTGAAACACTATAAAAATGCTAGTTACTATTGCTATTATCTTTACGAGGGTAGTTTCTTCTAAGGGGACTAGATTTAGATTTAGAGAGAGCATAGGCTGGTTACTACCCATGAGACCTTAGTAATGTTACTCAATCTCCTTGTTCCTCAGTTTCCTCATCTGTAAAATGAAGGAATTGGACTAGATAATCTCTAGAGATTTCTTCTAACTCTGAATTCTATGATTCTATTATCCTAAAGTAGTAGGGGTAAAAATCTAGCATACTCCTAATGGGGAAAATGCAAATGATCATTAATATATGTCAAGTCTTTGGCAACCCCCAGCATTAGTAAGTCGTTTAATATAACTTACACTGACTTAAGTGGCTAACCCATGCTGAGGGGTGCTGCCAATTTTTTCTTCTCTCCCCTGTCTCTTAATTAAATTTCAGTCTCAATGCCAACCCTAAACCTTGATGGATCTGACGGCAGCACCATGCAGCACAACAGAGAGAGACTGCCTGGGGAGAACAGAAATCATTTCCAAAGGCTGCCTGCCTTCTCTTGGCAAGTTATAACATATGAGGAAAGCCTTTTCAGATCCTTCATTGAGGGGAAGCAATAGCAAGTCTTGCGAGAGTGAGAGGGCAAGGGGAGAAGAGGGGAGGTGGGGTTGACCACATACCATAGCAGCATCCATAAGCTAGGGATGGAATCCAAATGGATTCATGGAATCCAAATCAGGCAAACTAAAGAATGTAAGGAACATCTGGTTAGAAGAGACTGCATTAAGACTTTAAGGGCAAAATTGACAGTAAAGAAACACATCTAAGAGAGTAGATATAACAGGGATTGGAAAGCAATTGATTTGGTGACATTCTCTAGCAACATAGTAGTTATACACCATTTACAAAAATTTCCCAAACTCATTAGAGCTAAAAACAATACACACATGTCCCAATTTGTGCCAAAAAAAAAGCTGGTTGCATTTTTTGAATTTTCACTGCATATTTCCACTGGGCTGAAACCAATCACCATATTTTATATAACTATGACTTTGAATAGTACAAAGTCAAATATATGTGACCACCTCATTGACTGATTAATTGTGGACTGATTTTTTTCTTCACTAATGGGGACTCGAGTCTATATTCAACTAATCATGCCTACACTGGCCCCCAACTATGTTTTCCAGTGCAACACCTCTCTCCCAATTCCCACCTTATTCTACCACTCCATCTTTGATACATTCTCTCTTTTCAGTTTTACTGGTTAAGGAGTTCCTGGTAAGGAAATTCTCATCAATTTCAGTTGGCATTGGCTCTAGAACTTAGTTTTAGAGAGTTGCATAGTCTTGACTCATTTTACCCATATGTGACAGAAATTAAACTTGTCAAATAATAAGATCTTTTTTCTCTCAATTCAATGAGCACTTAAAGTTATCTGCTAGGGTGCAGGCCATTAGAGATACAATGGAAAAAATCGACAGTCCCTGCCCTCAAGGAACTTATAATTCCCTTGGGGGAAATATCATATATACAGATAAGCAAATGAGTTTAATTATCAATTTCTATGCAGGGTATTCCTAGATCTATATTTTAAGCCTCTTTTAAGTTCCAGTCTCACTTCCCGAATTAATTTTGGACATCTCATCCCCAACATGTCCCAAATTGAACTCATCCTCTTCCTCCTACCCAAGTGTTTCCCCTCTTTCAACTTCCTTATTACTGTTAAGAGAACCACCAGTCTCTCAGTCACCCCAAATACCTCTCACTTATCCCACATATCCAAGGGTTATAAAATCACAAAATTTTGAGTTGGAAGGCACTTCAGAAGTCGTCAAGGCAACCCCCTTGATTTAAAGATTAAGAAACCAAAGTGCAAAAAAGTTAAATTACTTACACAGGGGTACTTAGGTAGTGTGTTATCTGAGGCAGGATGTGATCCCAGGTTTTCCTGACTCCAAGTCTAATGCCCTACCCACTATACCACACCACCTAAATTTGAGTTCTCATTTATTATGTAGAGTGGTAGACCACTCTCTACATAATAAATGATAACCTACATTTTGGTACTACACTACAAAACATTCTCTTCAAAACATGTGAGACAAGCAGTGCAGGTAAGCTTTAACCTTTACAAGTAAAGAAACCATGTCTCTGGAAGGTTAAATCCTTTGCCCACAGTCATGCATGTTGGAGCCAGGACTTCAACAGACCTGAGCCTTCCTTCACAGAGTCCAGTTTTCATTCTGCCAAGTTGGGCATGTAAAGTTACAATACAGAACGACAGCCACACACAATGTTTGATCGTAGAGACCATCTGATCCAACGTTTTAATTTCAGTGATGAAGAAATTGGGACCCAGAGAAATGATTTGTCGAGGGTAAGTAGCATCATCATCATCATCATCATCATCATCCATTATATTACTAGAAGAATTATTATAATATTTATATAGCACTTTCAGGTTTGCAAAGCACTTTATATGTGATCTTATGTGATCCTCACAACTACTTTGAGATAAGTACTATTATCTTCATTTTAGAGATGAGGAAATTGAGGCTAAAAGGAGATCAACTGTCTTGCCTAAGGTCACAGAACTAGACAGCATCTTAAGGCCAGAATTAAACTCAGATGTTCTTGATTCCAAGTCCAGTACTCTATCCACCATACCACCCAGCCTCATGAAATGGGACTTGAATTCAAGTCTTTTGACTGTGAGTGCTGTGCTTTTTCTACTATATCCATTGGAGAACATATGATGTGTCTGATCACTCTACTTAGATTGCATGTCCCCGAGGGCAAGGATTGCTTCTTATCCTTTTCTATATCTCCTGACATATGGTATAACAAGAGTTCTTAGACTTTTGTGTGTTCCAGATCCTTTGGCAAACTGGTGAAGTCTATGGAGTGCTTCTCAGAAGAATGTTTTTAAATGCAAAAAAAAAAACCAAAATGCATTGGATTACAAAGGAAACCAATTATAGTAAAATACAGTTATCAAAAAAAAATCTTAAGAGGCTTATAGGCCCCCAGATTAAGAAAGCTCAGAACTATAGGATGCAATCCTTGTATTTTCCAGTGAGATTCCCTAGCTTGGAAGAATATCCCATAGCAAACACTGAATCAAAGGCCTTACGACGAGGAGTCAGAAAAGAATGCCACCTTTGAAGATCAGCCCTTTCTGCTTATGCCTCTTGCCATATTCTATCCTACCAAGAGATCCCATGCAGCCACCAAATAGAAACAATTATTCTTCTGATCTTTCTTGCTTCCTTGCCTTGACTTACTGCCCTGCCAATGAGCTCCTTTGAAACATGCTATCTGAATGAATGAAAGCACAAAGAATTCTGTGGCAGCCACAAAATTGGTCTCATCTCTCTAGAATTATAGACCAGTGACCCCAGGGGATATGTCAGAAAGTGGGGTGCCCAAAGTTAATTTGTATCAAGAACAAAATGAATCTCTTTATTCCAACAAAGGATAGCAAACATTTCAGGTTTTTTCCTTTCTTTTTTTTAAACCAACTTTCCTAACTGCAGCCACTTAGGCTTCATAAGGATTTCAAGTTAAATCATCACAAAATATGATGGTAACGAGCTACTCAGCAGTCTGTCTCTGTCAGATGGTAATAGAAAGGAGTATTTGTCTCTGTTCTCTCTGCTTGGAGAGTATGCAGATATGCCAGTTCTCATTATACCTTGATAGAAACAAAACCCATCAGCACAGGTGCGGTAGATTTTAATGAGGGAGACAAGTAGGAACTCATCCAGGTCAATTAGAAGGAAACTGCTACACTTTAGCTGAAACTGATAACAATCTAATTAGGTTCCTATCAATGGACTATTTCAGGGATGCATTGTGTGTTGGAATGCATAATCATCTGTTACCTAGATGACTTTAATGTAATTCACAAGCAGTAAGATGACTGTGTGTATGTAGGCTGCAACTCTAGTATGCATTAAATATAATCGAAAGCCTGTTCTTTGGTGAAGAGAATAAATATGATGTACTCCTTTGTCTGTCTCTATTAAGACCCACCTAGCCATATCAGAGGAACCCAACTGAAATGGCAGGAATATAAGTAAGAAGTACCACGGAAAGATCAAAGTAAGAATTTCATTGAATACAAAGTCAACCAATCTTTGGCCAGAATTTAATCCTGACATCCTTGGGGTGGGAGAGTGGAATATGAGCTCAAAATGCTAAAACCTAAAGCATCAGCTGATGAGCCAAATGAAACCCTGGAAACATCTGAAATTTAGTGGGGCCAGAATAGATTCCATGGAATGTGAAAGCTAGAGAATTATGCTTTGCTTACTCAAGAATTAGCCTCCTTTTCAAATTTGCCTTCTTCATAGAAGGCCATCAAGCATTATCTGGTCCTGATACCAATCTCAGGAGAATTAAAGCTAAAGGGCAAATGTAAGAATAAATTGAATACTTATGTGAATCCATAATCTCACTGGTAAGTATTTCTCCAATCAAGAAATTGACAAGCACTTCTTAAACACTTGCTATATACCATATACTGTACTAGGCTCTGGAGAAACAAAGACAGACATGAAAGAATTCCTTACTTGAAGAAACATGTTTAAATGAGGGAGACAACATGAAACATATGTGTTGGTGCATGTGTAGATAGATAGATAGATAGATAGATAGATAGATAGATAGATAGATAGATAGATAGATAGATAGATAGATGATATATCTGAAAGTAGAGATCACAGATATTTAGTTTAACAGGAAAAAAAATAGTTACCCTCTCTTAGGTAGCTCCTGCCTTAATGAAGGTAGAGCCTATTATTTCCTTCAGCAAAATGCTGTGACTTTCTCTTAGTTATCCTTCACTCAGGAGCAGATCTCTTATGAAGCAGTAAGAGAAACATGAGTGGGAGTAAACTTGCCTGAGATATGTACCTCTAGAGGAAATGTCTCCTCTTCTTTCTTCAGGCAGCTTCTATCCACCACCTAAATCTATTTACTTCTTGTTTCAGCCTTTTGTCAAGGAGAAATGCCAGATTTAACTTTAGCTCTGCTTTGGGAAATTTATAAAATATGGTAATCCATAAGATTCTATCTCATTTTGGTCAGGATCCCCCAGTTGATGGGAGAAAAGAAAAAATTCTCCTTCCATCTGTCTCTATCCATCTCTCATATTTTATCAGACATTGAGCTTCCTTCTTTTTTTAATTCTCACTTTATATGGCTGGCAAGTTCAAATCTAATTAAACAGAAATTATAAATACAACCTTTATAAATTAATTCATTTACTTTTAGTTTTCAACATTCAGTTCCATAAGCTTTTGAGTTTTAAATTTCTTCCATCTCCCTTCCCTCCTCTCTCCCCAAGATGGCATGTAATCTGATATAGGCTTTATATAAACAACCATATTAAAGATATTTTCACATCAGTCGTGTTGTAAAGAAGAATTAGAGCCAATGAGATGAGCCACAAGAAAGAAGAAACAAAATAAAACAAAAAGAAAGAGAGAGAGCAAATAGTATGGTTCAACCTATATTTAGACTCCATAGTTCTTTCTCTGGATGTGGATTAAATATAACTTTAAAGAAGAAGAAAACTAGATTAAACATCTGCCCACTCAGGCAGAGAGAGAAGGGAGACAACCACATGCCTAATACTGATGGGGTGCTTGGGTGCCTGTGCTTGGATCCCAGTTCCACAATCACATCCAGTTCCAAAATCACGTCTCTCTCTAGCCCCAAAACACTATCCCTAGCAGTTCCTCTCTAGTTCAAGGGCAGCATGCCCTAGCAAAATACTTATCTCTCCTCATGACACAGTAGCCATCTGTGCCCATAGAATTTATAAGTTTGGAGTCATTGTGTATGTGCTGAGCTGGCCTTGTATGGGGTCATAACAATATTTACTACTCACTGACCTATCATATGCATGCTAGACCTAGACATATGTGTATTCCCTTACATTTATCTTGTCTAACAAGACATTGATGGGAGCGGCCTGGGTATTTCCCAGTCAGCCCTGACCGCTAGTTGACTTAGTGACATTTCAGACCTAAAACTACACCCCCATGTACACCCCCCTTGTGCTATTTCCCAGTGAACTCTGGGTAAGATATCAGTTCAGTAGATACAAAAAGTACATGTTCCTTTAAGAACTGACAACCCTTTAACCACTCCCTAATCCCACCCCAAAACACCTAATTATCATATTTGGCACATATCTTACTAAATTTTATCCTATATAAACTTTACCTTTACCCCTATAAGGTTGCAGGTTTCCTAAGAACTCTTGCCTGCTGAAAAGCATAATAAATGTTTGCCACCTTGACTTGAAGAATGCTTGAGTCCACAAATTCATTCCACATGGCCCCAACCCTCTCTAGTACTTGGGTCCTTGAGGGGTACTCCCCTTCAACTACCCTGTCTGGGAGCTCCAGCTTGGGGTTCTTGGACTTTGTCTCACCCTCAACAGTACCTATTCTCTGGAATAAAGTCAGCAAGCACTGATAATTCAAGTACCCTCCTCTAGGCACTTCAGACTGTCCTATCTGGTGACTTAAGGAGGGAGCAGTTGAAGAACCTGGAGCTCCAGCAGCAGTCCCATGGCAGCCTCATACAACCTCAATACACAGTCTCACATTGTCTTGTTTGTCTCCCCAGCCTCCACTGTGTCCCATCATTCTCACTTGTCCAGCTTCTATTCTAATCACAAATTCTGCCTGTCCTTCCAACCCCATCATAAAGTCAGCACGTGAAAAATTGGATTATCTTTTTTTTAATGTTGCCTAGTGGACAGGGAGATCTAGCCTCAGAGCCAGGAAGACCTGAGTTCAAATCCTGTCTCTGACATATATTGTGTGAGTAATCTTGGAAAGTCACTTAACCTCTCAATGCTACCAAGCAACTCTTTAAAACTATAAATTACACAACAGTTGCAGATCCATATTGGAAGGGAGAGATTCCTCCACAGGAGTTCCATCAATAAAACAATAAATATAGTCTAAAACAAAAAATCCAACCAATTTTCTCCCGTGTCTGAATTTACTGTTTCTGTATTAACCTAGTGTCCTATGTTCATAACTTTATGGTCACCTTTGATCCTTCACTCTTCCTTCCTCCACAAATCCAGGTCTTTTGGTTCTTTCAACAATTTCATTATCTGCCCTCTCCTCTCTAATCCTTCAGCCATCACACCAGATTAGGTTCCCAATACCACCTGCCTACACTATTTTAATATTCTTAACAGGTATTTCTACTTCCATTTTGTAACTTTCCCTTCATTCTTCAAGAGATTGCTAGAATAATACGATCACATCATTCATTTTCTTTTTCAAAAATCTTCAGTGCCTTCCTATTGATTGCTTCCTTAGCTATGTTCAGACTACTTTGACTGTCTTCAAGGCCCTGTGCTCCTAGATATTGCTCTGACCCTGAACACATACTACCCTCTCATGCCTTTGCGCAATATGCTAGCTATCCTGAAAAGCAGCCCCTTCCCCACCCTGACTTTTGTAAATTGTTAAACTCCTATCCATCCTTTAAATTAAGGATTTTTAACCTAAAGTGCATTCACTTATTTTTTTATAATTTATTTATTTTTAGTTTTCAACATTCACTTCTATAAAATTTTGAGTTTTAAATTTTCCCCCTCCCTTTTCTCTCCCCTCCCCAAGTGTGCATTCTGTATGCATTCTGATATAGGCTCTCATACATTCATATTAAACATATTTTCACATTAGTCATGATGCAAAAAAGAATTAGAACTAATGGCAGGACCACAAGAAGAAACAGAACAAAACAACAAAAGAAAAAGAGAGCAAATAGTCTGCTTCCATCTGTACTCAAATTCCAAAGTTCTTTCTCTGCATGTGGATAGCATTTTCCATCATGAGTCTTTTGGAGTTGTTTCAGATACTTGTATTGATGAGAAGAGCTAAGTCTATCAAAATCAGTCACTGTACAATGTGGCTGTTACTGTGTACATTGTTCTCCTGGTTCTGCTCATTTCACTCAGCATCAATTCATATAAGTCTTTCCAGGTTTTCCCAAAGTCCACCTGCTTGTCATTTCTTATAGCACAAGAGTATGCCATTCCATTCATATACCACAACTTGTTCAGCCATTCCCCAATTGATGGACATCCTCTCAATTTCCAATTCTTGGCCACCACAAAAAGAGCTAAGTTAAATCATCACAAAATAATAAATCATCACAAAAAATAAATATCTTTGTACATGGGGTTCTTTTCCCTATTTTTTATGATCTCTTTGGGATACAGACCTAGAAGTGGTATTGCTGGGTCAAAGAGTATGCACAGTTTTATAGCCTTTTGGGCATAGTTCCAAATTGCTCTCCAGAATGGTGGGATCAGTTCACAACTCCACCAACAATGCATTAGTGTTCCATTTTCCCCACATCTTCTCTAACATTTATAATTTTCCTGTTTTGTCATGTTAGCCCATCTGATAGGTGTGATAGAGCTGTTTTGATTTGCATCTCTCTAATCAATAGTGATTTAGAGCATTTTTTCATATAGCTATAGGCGACTTTAATTTCTTCATCTAAAAATTGCTTGTTTATATCCTTTGACAATTTATCAATTGGGGAATGACTTGTATTCTTAAATTCAACTCAGTTCTCAATATATTTTAGAAATGAGGCCTTTGTTCGCTTGTTTTTTTAAAAATATTCTGATAAATGTATTTTAATATAATTGATTGCCTTTGTAATCCAATCCATAGGCTTCATCAGACTGCCAAAGGGGCCCAGGACACACACACAAAAAAAACCATTAAGAGCTCCTGCTTTAAAGCCCAAGGTTGGGGAACCTGGGCCTCAAGACCACAAGTGGCCCTCTAGGTACAGGCCTTTGACTGAATCCAAACTTCACAGAACAAATCCCCTCGATAAAGGAATTGTTCTGTAAAACTTAGACTCAGTCAAAAGGCTGTAGAAGGCTACAGGTTCCCCACCCGTGGCTTAACTATGACCTCCTTACAGAAGCCATTCCTTTTCCTCCAGATCAAT
Source organism: Phalanger gymnotis (assembly GCA_028646595.1). NCBI lineage: Eukaryota > Metazoa > Chordata > Mammalia > Diprotodontia > Phalangeridae > Phalanger > Phalanger gymnotis. The sequence continues at coordinate 10,663 of JAQQSZ010004008.1, forward strand.
AAAGACCTTCACCTTTGGACCTCACACATCGGTATTATATCCCTCTACTAGGCTGTAAGTTCCTTATCTGGGTCTTATTTAAGCTTTACATTGTCCCCTCCATTACCTAGTAAAGTGTTTTGCACATTGTAAGAGATTAATAAATATTTGTTGGTGATGGATGCAAGAAAGGTTGAGGGAGGGGTAAAGAGAGGACAGGAGAGTTGGGCTCGGGGATAAGTAAGCAAATTCTCTATCTCCCCTCCAATCTCCACTACCTGAACTTGCTTTAGGTTGCAAAACACAGCACCTGCCTTCCCTGGGACCCTACTTTATTAGCTCTCAGTTATGCCAGGTGTGAAAGATTTGTGGTTCTAATCTGCTGTCAGATTGAATCAACAGCCTGCCCTTCAGATAGAGCCATGACAGGGACAGGCAAGTTAGACAGTCCCCTAGGTGGAACACTGGGATGGGGAGAGATAGCAGCAGAGAAGCACAATGAGGGAAATTTTAAAATATTATTCTTAACAAATTCATCTATTTTAATATCAGTCAAGTCCTATTTTTCATGTCTTAACAGTATTTATTTCCAACCTGTATCGCTATGGTGATGGCTCAAAGCTTTCCGTGGCCAAGAACACATGGAAGGCAAAATTTTCAGACCTTAGTTAGGAAGCCCAAATGCCTTGTCCTATTCACTTTCAAACCATGAAGTATATTACCAAGAGACTTCCCTTCATTGGCCAATGAAATAACAGGTCCAATTTTTTTAAATGCCCATTTTCATCTGGCAGCCATTTAACTGTCTTAGGAAAGTCCTCTCAGGTTGGCTTAATGAGACAAGACCCCCTAAATCTGCTCTAAGGCACTAAGCTCATTGTTGTTACAACCTCAGAGAAACCATCTTCACAATCCTCCCAACTTCTTCATCCAAAACCCCTTTATAATTAAAATAAAGGCTAAGGAGAGGACCTCTGTACCCCTCTACTTGAGGGTCTGTGTGTAAGGTGGCATGGATCCAGTTTGACACAGGCAGCCAGGCCACGATCCCTGACCTGTAAACACATTGCATTTACTCTATGCCGGCACATTATTATATAACCATAGATAAAGTAAACTTATGGGCTTATTGTTGGCATGATGACTACTTTGTGTGCTTTCCTATATATTGGGTGAGCTCTGGTCAGTGAGGGTAGATTTTCTTGTACTAAAGGAGGATGGATGCTTCCCCTCCTCATCTCACCAGCTGCCTCAAGAGTAAAGTAACTATGAATTCCTCATCTCCACTGTCTCTTTCAGTCTGCCCAGATCCAATGAATCTGAAGGTTGCTGAGCTCCTGTCTTACAGGGTCCTCCCCTGGATACCCCAAGAACTCATTTATTTCTTTTTGTCCTGGGTGGTAATTAGGTACTGATACCCATTAGTGGCTGAACTGCTCACTCTGTGGATAACATGGTAGTGAGATGTTAGAATCTGCCCCAAGGAGCAAGTCATAGAAAAATTGACCAGTCTTCCAGATGGCCTATTTTGCAAGGGATTTGTACAAACCAGGATCATCACAGCTCCTTGCAAGCTTGTTTACTCCAAAGTAGATTATAAGCTCTTGAAGGACAAGTACATTTTATTCTTTTTAAAGCTTTTTACGAATAGATATTTACTGAAAAGACAACAAGAAGAGAAACACAAACATTTCCTACAACACCTATGGGGCACACTCTCCCCTGGACCACTTCAGTCCCTGAGGAGAATGAGCTCAAACTTAACACAGTTTCTACATAGCATTCACCTCACCAGGTTCACTTCCAAATAGCAGTTAGAGGAGTCCTACCACTGGGTTGGGCACTGTAGGTCATTCTGCAGGGCCTTGATGTTGGGCTTTCTGGGTACAAAACCCATCATGGATTTTACCTCCTAGATTTCTGTGGGGTGGGGAGGGTGAGAAGGGTTATTCTTTTAAAGTTCACAAGCTCACAGCTATCTCTAGTAGACTCTCCTTCACCTATAATCCTATGAGAGCTCTGCCACAAGTTAATTCTTAAAGAAAAAACAACTGAAGACCAATCCACCAGTCCATTGCTTTTAGCACACCCATTATGCTACAGAGCCCAAGATTCCCCTGTGTCTGGGACAGCCTTGGCAATTCCCATACCTGCTGCAATTTGGCAGCCTCTAGGAGAGAAGGTCTTTGTTACTAGAACAAATTAAGACAACATTGCTGTTTCGATAAGACAAAACGGGCACTTGAGGAGTTTGGCTTTTGTTTATTTTGAAAGTACTTTCAGCTGTTAAGTGCTAAGCCCCAGGCCTGAAGCCCTATCAGGTGTGAAACCTGTATGGGCGTAGATTAATGACTTAAGAGGGGCCAACTTGGGAACCAATGGTCTCTGGTCGTTGAGGCAGGGCTTGAGAACGCCAAAGGCTTGGCTTCGAGGAGAGGCAAGAAACTACAGCTGAAAAAATCCAAAGCAGAGCCGACCGGTGTGTGGACCCAGGAGTTCCAGTGAGGACTTGAGGCCAGTGAATATGATTTATGCCATCTTATTTTTCTGTGGCCTCCCGGCTACTCTTGTGAGGCGGGCCTACTGGGCCTGGAGGCTTGTGATCACGATGTCGGAATGGGGAGGCTGGTTCGCTAATTTGTCACTGTGGGCCCTAAATAAATGTTCTGATGCCCTCTACTTAGAGAATTCTGTATACCTTGCAATTTCGAACCATTCAGATATATATATGATCCTTTTTGAGATCATAAATTCGGCCTTCCTACTACAATTGCTCTGGACATTCCTGCTCTGGCTCCCTTCTCTAACAGCCTGGGGACTATGGTGGTTAGTCCTTAGCAGTGGAAGAAACAGGCAGTGGTAAAAGGACTGAAAGTTGATGAAGAGACTGAAACACAAAGTCTTCTCAGAACACCACTGAGGCAGCCTGACATTGTTGATAGGGCATTGGACATGGAATTAGAAACACCTGAGTTAAAATCCTGTCTCAGACACTTGCTAGCTGTATGATGCAAGTTACTTGCATTCTGCTACTTTGCAAAAATTATTAAAGCCAGTGCATTTATTAATAAAAGGATGGTTATTTGGCCATCCCTCTCAGACCAAAAAAAAAAAAAATCATGGCGTCAGGCTATGGGGCTTACATGTTCTTTTAGAAGAGTGGTAATCAACTCTGATTGGTTAAGAAAGAATATTATAATGAGGGGCTGAGAGTGCCATCATCATCATCATCATCATCATGCCATCCTTGGACAAAGAAACTATCACTGTACCCAGATCATCCCCAGCCTTGGGCAATGTATTCAAAGAATTTATGCCCCACACAAACCTGAGCAGAACTCCACCTGCTTGGGATCTGGAACAAGAAAGTTAGTCCAATTTCATTATCAGCTACATCCTTCAAGAATCAGAGCTTTTTAAAATTAGGACTTTAGAAGAAGGGGAGAACTCTGGATCTCCCCCAAATCATTGCTTATTAATAATGCTTTCTCCCACCAGAGAGAGGCAGTGTTATATATGTATAGAGGCAGACTCAGAGGCAAGAAGGTGTGGGGGTGGGGGACAGAGACAGAGATGGAGACACAGAGACAGAAAAAGAGAGAGACAGAGAAAGGAGGGAGAGATTTTTTTCTTTTTTTTTTTT
>JAQQSZ010004009.1:0-14284 GCA_028646595.1 Phalanger gymnotis
GATTGGGGCTCAAAATCTTGGGGTAATGGGCGAAGGTCTCATTTTCCATAGCTTCTTCTTGCTGAAATTGGAAGTAGAGCTGTCCCTGCCCCAAGAGTCACATTCCAGAGGTCAGTTCTTTAGCAAGCTGGCAGGAATTCCAAGAATGCTACATGCTTAGGCAGTCACCTGAAAGTGTAGGGTGCTTAAGCCTAAAGGAGACAGAACTAGCAACAAAGTTGACCAAGACAAAGAACAAAAGAGTAAGCAAGTATGGGCTATTATACTTCAAATAAAATCACCCCCATTCTGGTTGAGACTCCGATTATTCAAGAATTTGATCCCATAGCCTAACTCAGGTAGGAAATGTTTCTTTTCCAAGGGAACACAATAAGGAAGCTAAGCTAGAAGCGTCCCATCCTAGATAGAGACTAGGATTGCCCTCCAGGCCTTTTTCCCCAGATACAAACTTTCACCTGTTAATCACACGAGATGACCTTCCCTCTGAGGGCTTGTGGCATTTATCAGCATTAGCCATACTTCTGGAGTCCATGAATCTATTATTGTAGTCCTATTCATGGTAAAATATATGGTTTGAACAAATCCAGTCATCAAGTGCATATAATAACAATGATAATAACAAAAATAATAATAGTTAGCATGTATATGTACATACATGTGTGTACATGTGTGTATGTGTACATGTACATATATGTGCATGCATTGTATATATATGGGCACACATATGTATATATGTACATGCTGACTATTAGTCTAGCTGACATTTACTATTGCCTCTGTCATCATCATCATCATTATTATATGCACTAGATGACTAGATTTCTCCCAGGCCAACTATGTCTTCTCTTACTATCTCCTGATTTATCTTGGGTACTAATCTTCCAGTGATCATTGTGGTTATGTCCTCTCCAATGCAAAGGGTCTAGATTTGTTCTGCTTTGCCCTTTCCCACCACATGATGCTGTTGGTGAGTAGCTATCAGATTCCAGGCACTGTACTAGACACCGGATGGTACCTTCACTAACTGATGGTTGCAAGCCACTTACCTTCATCTGTTAAATGGGGATGCTAAGGCCTATAGTACCTGTTTTACAGTGCAATCTTTGAGATCAAATGAGATGGTACATTTAAAAGACTCCAGAAACCTGAAAACTCTAAGCAAATGGCATTTATTATTAGCATGAGAACATTTAATTAACATACAAATTTTGTGCTTATTGTAAACCTGGTGTCATTTTTACAGCACGAACGATAATAGATTATGTCATATATTTCTTAATAGGAACAAACTTAAAATGAAACAAAATCCACAATCCTCTGCATTGGCTACTGATCAAGGAAGAAAAAAAGGAAGAAAGAAGAAAGGAAGGAAATGGCATCTTAATGGTCTTTCATTAGTAATTAAATAAAAACATTGGCATAGGACATCACTGGAAGAAGTGTTTTTGCTTAAAATCATACTCAAAGGGAAAAAATGCAAAAAATAAAACCTAGGCCTTACTATCTCTTCAAGTCATCATCTGATCCCTTCTCTCCTTTTTTATAGCCAAACTCCAAGCTATCTATGCTCCATTTCTAGTTCTTTTCCTCCCCCACACATCTCAAGTCCTTCCAATCTGACTTCCAACCTCATCACTTCACTGGCTACTCTCTACAAAATGACCAATGATCTTTTAACTGGCAAAAATAGTTTTCTCTCAATCTTCAATCCTCTCTACTGTAATGGACAATGCTGATTGTTCTCTTCTTCTAAATATCGTTTTTAGTTTTCTCTTCATTCTCAGCACTGTTGACTACATGGCTTCTCCTTCTTAGATTTTTGGGATGCTGCTTTCTCCTGGTTCTCCTGCCTGTCTGACAATGCCTAGTTCTTCTGCTTTGCTCAATCCCCAACCTTGCCCTAATCCTTGTGCACAGATTCCAGAGCTCCATCCTAGACACTCATCTTTTCTTTCTCTGTATTCTCTTGCTTGATGGGTTCATTAGATCCCATGGGCTCTTGTTGCCTTCTGTCTCTTCACACAGCTGCTCCCCTAGTTCCAGCTTTCCCTTCTCTTTTTCCTAGATTATAGGGAGGAAGCCTTGCAATTCTCTTCCTTGCTCCTATGTTTTGCCTAATTCACTTTCTGCATAGCTGCCAAATTACATTCTTCAAGCCCAAATCTTACTATTCATTCCCCTACTCAAAGAGTTTCAATGGCTCTCTACTGCATCTAGGATAAAACACAGTGTTCTCAGATTTCCATTGAATGCCCTTACAGATGTGACTCTAGCCTAACTTCCCAGAATTGTTTCACTCACATAATCAAGGCTCTAGCTGAAATGGTGCATTTGCTTTTGTCCAAACTCAGCATTCCATTTCCTGACTCTGGCCCATGCCCAGCCTTCTTTCTCTCTCATCTAGAACATTCTCTCCTAATTCTACATTCAGAGTCTCTGGCTTGTATAGCTCAAATGCCACCTCACAGAAGAAGCCCATCTTAATTATCCCCCAGTTGTGTGTACCCTTCCTGCAGTGAATTATTTTTATACATTTTGTATTCCATTGTCTATGTGCAGATTGCTTTTCCTCAATAGACTGTAAGCTCCTTGAGGGCAAGGATTGGTCTTTTTCTCCCTCTGGATCCCCAGCACCTAACACAGTGCCTAGCATCTAATGGACACATGTTAAATCCTGACTGAACAACTACATGAAGCTAGAAAACAAGAGACTTTAAAATCAATTAATATCAACCACATTCCTGCCTAAGCTTCCTGAGGGCAGGGACTATTTTCCCTTTTATCTTTGAATCTTCAGTTCCTTAGCAAGTGCCTTGACCAGAAGAGGTGTTTAATCAATGCTTGTTGAATTGAATAAAACCTGTTTTGACTCACCCATAACATTGTGTTTTGAGTCCCTATGTCTTGTTACTTTGTTCCATATTATTGTATATAAAACACTTCACTTTGGAAAGCATCAGATTGGAATACTCCCCATTCCATTTGTGTTCATAATGCTCATTCAGATGTCGTTACAGCTTGATGACACATGTACATGTATATGTGCACTTAATCAAAATTCTTCTTCTTTTTTTTTTAAAGGAGCTCTCCGCTACCTGACAAAAAAATGCACGTCCAAGTGGTCCCATCCTAGAAGTCTGCAGAGACAGGAATAACTAGCAAGTAGATACTCAATTATTTCTCTACCCTTTAGTGTGTAGAATGCTGTCATGTTCAGGCAGTGGGAAGCTCTCATCAATTAAGCCATCAATAAACATTTATTAGAAGCACCTACTATGTGCCAGGCACTGTGCTAAGCTCTGTCGCTGGCCCAAACTCAGCCTTGGAATCTTGAATTGGCACCTGCCACTGCTTGGTGGCCAGACACAATAGCTTTAAATCAATTAGGGAGGAAATATCCAGGATGAATTTTAGGAAGCTCATCTCGTGTCATTAATGATTTGAGCCTTTAAAGAGTGTGGCTGTTTTGATGCTGTTTTTAGTCAGTTCTCTTATTCTTTGTGTCCAATTCGAAATGTGTATGTCTTACTGAAGAGAGTAAATGGATGTCCCTATATTGCATGCTAACTTTGATTATAACATAAAGCTATAAAATAAGCCCAGGATCTTTAAGTACAAATGGTTTTATGAAAGTGATTTCTTTTTGAATTAAAGCCAGTCTTTTTGAAAGGTTACACTTTTAAAATTCCGAGAAGCTGCTGTCTCTGGAGGATTTTTTCTTTTCAATGTATCAGGATGTCCTGACATTTTCAAGACACAGAATAGGAAGCAAGATTTTAAAAAAATACACCATTTTAATGAATGAGGTGGGTGGGCAGGAAAAGACTTTTTAAATGGGAAGAGATAAGCAAAGAAATTTGAGTAGTAAGGAGAAACTTCTAAGATCTCATTATACCCTTAGTGTAATGTTGGAGAAGATTTATCCTAAAATGTATCTGGAGAATTGTTATTAAATCAGTGGACATTAGATGTGAGAGAAACATGTGTTTATTTATCAATGAATAAATATTTACTAAACATCTACTATGTGCCAGGCACTGTGATGAGCACTAGGGACACAAAAAGAGACAAAAGACAGTCCCTGCCCTCAAGGACCTCACAATCTCATGAGGGAACTCACTTAACGTTCAAACAAATAGATACAAACAAGCCCTGTATGGAAAAAAATTAGCAATCATTGATTGAGAGCCATTTCTTTATTTGACAGATGATTAAATCAAGTCACCTGGGTTGTGACTTTACATTCAATAGTTATTTTGACTAATATTTTTATAAACACAGGCAATTTTGAGGACACTCAGCATTGTAAACTCTACACAAGATTATCTAACTCCTTCATTTTACAAATAAAGAAACTGGGAGCTGAGATTGGAACCCAAATCCTCAGACTCTAACTTGAGCATTCTTTCCCATGTACCATAATCCCTCATTGATGAAGATGATGGTGACACAGATGAGAAAAGGGCTGTGTAATAAACAATAGACAATTTCATTATCTTTTCAAACTAGGTCATTTTAAGTAGTCCAGGCATCTGTAACTATAGAGAAATGCCTACTTCTTGGTTTACTTTGGCAAAACAATAAAATATCAAAGTTAAAATGGTCTTTGCAGGTCATCTATTTGAATGTCCTCATTTTACAGATGAGGAAATGGAGGCACTGAAAAGAAAAATCACTTTCCCAAGTCACACTGTAAATGGTCTAGCAGGGATTCAAATGCAAACCTTGTGGTTCAAAGTCCAGCTTTCTTTCCCTTCAATTCAGATTTCTAAGGAGGTATAAATCAGTAAGTTAGTAAACATTTATTAAGCACCTACTATGTGCCAGGCATTGTACAAAATTCTGGGGACTATAAAGAAAGCCAAAAGACTTCTTCTGAATAGAGCTCATAGTCTAATGGGGGAGACAGCATGCAAATAACTATGTACAAGATATAGACCAGACAAATTGGAAATAATCAATTGAGGGAAGACAGTAGCTTCAAAGGGGATCAAGAAAGGCTTCTGAAAAGTGAGATGAAAGACTGCTACAGAAATATCTGCCCCAATGCTACTCTCTAGACTTGCAAGAGTGAAGGCACACTGCAGGTGACAAATGCCTTATGTACAATTTTATTCAATATTTATGTGGTGAAATAACAAAATCATTTGACCAATACCCAGTCAAATTCCAGTTTTTCACTTCTTCCAAATGTCATCCATAGAGACCTTAATGGGAATCATATTTTTGAATGAATAAACACACAGTTAGATTCTTTCCACTATCATAGCTTAGGTTGTTATGGACTCTCAGATCATCCATTCACAGGAAAGTTACTCTCTGATTGCCTGGCAACCAGTTCGTTCATTCATCCATCCAGCCTCCCAATATTTATTGAGGACCTACAATATTATGGGAACTCTGGTGATTTTGAAGACAAGTAGGATTGGGTTTTGATCTGAAGAGAATAACACTCAGTGAGAGCTTGTCTAGTCTGGCCTATCAAATGACTGAGGCTGATTATGTTCATATTTGAAATACATTGATTCACAGCCATCTTTCCACCATTGTTACTTCATAGACATGGTAATGGAAATAGATACACATATTACATATATTACATATGTGTGTATTACACATATATACATTGCATATATAGACATTACATACATTTTGTGTATGTTTGCATGCATGTATATATACATATACATGTATATATATAATATGTAATATTTTATATATATATATATATATATATATATATATGTACACACAGACTTATTAGGGCTCAGTCTTTGATTACAGGGGTATGGGAAACTCTCAGTGAAGAAACTCCCTCTCCCTGGGCAGATTGCCAGCTGTTCTATGACTCCAGGCCTTAGGAAGTTGTCCAGAGCACTGAGAAATTCATTGTCTTGCTTGGGGTCCCAGAGCCTTCAGGTGGCTCTCTGCCCCAGTTTATATCATGCTACTGCACTCCGGCCTCCACCTGTGACCCAGCACTCTGGCTCCCTCCAGCTCCTGACCTGGGCTCCGATGCTGCTGATTACTGAGAGCTCTACATAGCAAGCCCAACTCAGACCCACCACTCTCCTCCCTAGCCATTTGTCTGCAGTGCTGCTGTGTTGTCTCCTTTACCTGTCCTGTCTTCTCCGTCTCCCCTCAACTTGCCAAGTCTAGCTCTGGTCTAAGGACAGTAATTGAATCGACAAGGCATTCATAAAAACAATGTGTCAGTCAAGTGTCCTTAGACTCCACTTACCATCACTGTGACTTCCTAGGCCAAAGACTTTCCCTAGAAACTCCCCTTAGATGGATTAGAATGTAACCTCCTTGAAGGCAAGCTCTATCCTGCTCATATATCAGCATCCCCAGGCCTTAAAAGTACCTGGCACATAGTAAGAGTCTCATAAATGTTCTTCCTTTCTCCTTCCCTCCATTCCTCCCTCCTTTTCTTCCTTCATCCTTCCCTTCTTCTCTTCTTCCCTCCCTTCCTCCTTTCCTTCCCTCCTTCCTTCTTTCCTTTTCTCCTTCCTTCCTCCCTTCCTCCCTCCCCCCTTCCATTATGATTTTAAATTGTTATATTACTTTATACCAAAAAATACAAAGGATTAACTCAGTGCTTTTATACCAAAATAAAAAAAAATCCATTGTTATTAAAATAATCTGTTTGGAATATTTCAGAATATATGAGCATTAAAAATACTATACTTGCCATATAGTTTAAAGAACCTGTTTGGTCCAGTTTTGCTCCATCATCCCTTCTCCACTTAACTCTGGAGTGCTGAGCATGTTGCTGTGAGAAGGAGGCAGGAATGGGGAGTCACAAGACCCAGAATCAACTGCCAGCTCTGCCCCCTCAGTACCTGTGTGACCTTGACAAGTGACTGTACCCCTCTGGGCCTCCTGACCTTATCTGTAAAATGGAAGGTTGGGCTGGATAACAGCTAACCAGCTATGACTGGGAATTTGAGAACCTGGGGAGGTGGAGGCAAGCATGAGAGGGTGGGAGGGTATCCCCTCCAGTGTGTGGTTGAAACAGATTAGAGACTGAAGTCTTTGGAGAAGGGAAGTTCTCAGAAGGGAAAGAGGTGGGAGCAGAGGAGGAGAGGGTCTTGGGGAGGGCTAGGTCTGAGTTTTTATTATTGAAGGTGGAGGGACAGCAGCCAGTGTGACAGAGAGGGATTCAGGAGTAGGGGGATGTGGTCACCTGGGCCAAGTGAGAGAGCACATAGTGATGGAAAGTGGGAGCATGGATCCTGGAAAGGGGAGGAAAGAAATCCCCAACATGTCAGTACCTGAGGCGATAAGCAAAGAAACACCAATAATAAAACCTCTGCCCTCATTGGGGAGGGGGGTCTACGTAGATGCATAAAGTTTGGCTAGCATCGGGGATGACCTGGCCACTCTTGCCTGAGGAGGAAGTACAACCTTAGGTTGTATAGGTAGGATAGGTAGGAAGGTATGTTCCAACAAGGATCCTTTGCCAGGCCTGGGTTAAACTAGATGACCTTCAAAGTCCTTCATAATTCTCAGATTGTGAGCAAAGTGCAAACTCCAAGTGTTGTACAAGATATTCCAAAGCCTTGGTGGATTTTTAAGCTTTTATAGTTTAAGACTGCTCTAAGACTTTTGGGACACCTTGTAAAATGAGGGTTATTAGTGAGAATTATTAATGAGATAACATGTAAAGTGTATTATGAATCTGAAAGCTCTGTATAAATGCTACCAATCATTACTATTAATCATAAGACCATGGATTTAGAGCTAAAACCTTAGGAACCATTTAATCTAATTTTATAGATGGGGAAACTGACCTCTGAGAAGTTACATGACTCCTTCAGACTCTCAGAGCTAGTTAGTGTATGAGGCAAGATTCAAACTCAGGTCTTCCAGGCTCCTCCCAGCTGCCTTACTAGTAGTAGTAGAAGTATTATTCTGTTGATGCTTAGTATTTTAGGCACATTAGCACCAGGCTGAGTGAAGTATTGAGGGCCATGATGATCCTTTTCATTGTTCCTTGAATTAAATGTCTTAATCTAATGACGTTCCTTAATTAGATATCTTGAGGTGACCACTTAATCTGCCTACACAACTTCTGGGCTTGGACTTAAATGCTAAGTACGAAGGAGCCATATCCCAAGAGCCTGAGACTTGAGGAGTTACCCAATAGCTAATAATAATAGTTAACGTTGATGGAACACTTCCCACATGCCAGGCACTGTGCTAAGCACTTTATAATTATTCCCTCACTTGAGCCTCGCAACAACCCTGGGATGGAGGTGCTATTAACATCTCCATTTTACAGATGAGGAAACTGGGGCCAAAAAAGATCTAATTATTTGCCCAAGGTCACATGGGCAAGGCAAAGTAAAATCTGTGAGTTAAACTATTCACATTTGTTGTGTTTGTCCTTCATTTTTGAAGAGGACCATGACATCAGGGGAATGATGACATGACTTGAAGTTGGCTTGGATTTGAGTGAGAGGCGAGATCTATGAGACAGAAGAAAGGAAAAGAGAATACATAGTTACCACAAACAGATCAAATTTGAGGTAGAGGTCCAGGTCACAGAATTCCAGAATCACAAAATCTCAAAGCTGGAGAGGATTTCAGAAGTCGCCTAGTCAAGGCTCATCTAAACCAGGATCTCTCTATAACAAATCCAAAAGAGGCTCACCCAGTCTTTGTTTAATAGTTTCTGGCAATGGGGAAGTAACTGTCTCCTAAGAAAAGCTATTCTCCTTGGACAGCAATAACTGTTAAGAAACTGTCCATGGTACCTGCTTCTCTGCAATTACTGACTGTACTTAGTTCTAACCTCTGAGGCTGAGCAGAATAATTCAAATCTATATTCCATATAACAATCCTTCAAGGACTCGACAATCATGGTCAACTCTTCCATTATGTTTTTTTTTTCTCCTAAGGGCAGTGTAGTGCAATGGGAAAATCCCTGATATTGACCCCAGCAGACAAGAGTTAAACTCTCAAATCTGCCACTTACTAGCTATGTTTCCTTGTGCTAGTCTCCTTCCCTCAACTATAAAATAAAGGGTTTAGACTTATCTTACCAAGATTCCTTCCAGCTAAAAATCACTGAGATCTCCAGGTGAACAGATTAGAAGCAAACAGAAAGCAGGAAGGAAGGTGAAAAGGAAGTGTCAGAGATGGAAAAGAGAGAAGCCACCAATGCCAGGTGACAATGGATAAATTTATAGCCCTTATTTCACTTATGGTCACCTACTTTCTCATCTTTAAAGGATTTATCTAGGCCTAATTCTGACTGCTGCCTGGGCTCTGACAACTAGGGAAGCTGGTGTATTCAGTTTAATGTTGCTTTCATTTGAGAGAAGGATATTGCCTTAATTTGCCACTCTAATCAAAATCAAAAAGCAAGAAATCAAAGACCACATTCGTGATAAATTACTAATGAGGCTTAATTACAAAGAACACTGGGTTCATGTGGACTAAAAATCTATAGCTGCCCTGCAAGGCTTTTTATATTTGGGGCCAACTCTCTTCAAAGTTTACTTTTCACACATTTGTCTAAGTGGACAGAGGTTTTATAAAATAGCCCTTCACATTAAGAAATGTTAAACAGAAGCAGCATGGCATGGTGGGAAGATCTCTGAATGGGGATGGAAGGGTTCTGGGCTCTCTAGCCTTGGCTAATAGTTTCTTCTAAGAGTCAATGATTCTGTCTCACAGCAGCCCTCAGAGGCTGTTTCATCTGTGATTATCTGTCTGTAATTAATGTGTTTTGTAGATTATTGTTTCTCTTCATATCAAGCGTCATTGGCTGGGTGATGTTGTGATGTCCCTTGAATATTGCAAAAATTCTGCCGGTCTTACAGTAAGCTGTGTGAAGTCAAGGTTTGAAATTAATTCTAAAATTGTTTACAACTAAATTCATTCAGAGGATGGGAGTTAATTCATTAGTTGGGTTTTTATATCTCTGGAAAAACTATATTTTTAATAAATTTGTTACGTAAATTTATAGTTTTTAAGAAGCCAATTCATTCCAAAAGGCATTAATTAATCACCTGCCATGTGGAAGGTGCTAGGAATACAAAAGAAGACATTCTCTTCCTTCAATGAGTGTACATTATTCAAGGGAAGGGGAACAAAATGTCTCCAGTTAAGTAAATATAGAAGAGATGCAAAATAAATGCAAAGTGATTCCTTTTTAAAAAAAATTAAAAATTTATCTTTCATTTTTATTTTGAGTTCCAAATTCTTTCCCTCCCTCCAGCTCCTCACAACCCGTTAGGAAGACAAGAAATATGATACTCATTATACAAATGAAGTCATAAAAAACATTTCCACATTTGCCATATTGTGGGGGGTAGGAGGAAGAAGCAAGAAAAGTGGAGAAAGAGAAAAAAACTACTTCAATCTGTACCCAGAGTCATGAGAAGTCTCTTTGAAAGTGCAGAGCATTGCTCATCATGGAATTATTGTATTGATCAGAGCAGCCAAGCTATCATCACAACATTGCTGTTACTACATACATCATTTTCATGGTTCTGCTTGCTTCAGTTTGTATCGGTTTTTCTGAAGTCACCCTCTTTTATACCATAACTTGTTCAGCTCCTCCTCAATTGACGGGCATAATCTCAACAGCCAATTCTTTGCCACAACAAAAAGAGACGCTATAGATATTTTCATCTATATGAGCCCTTTTCATTTTTCTTTGATCTCTCAGGGGTCAAAGGCACTGTTTTTGTAACCTTTTGGTCATAGTTCCAAATTGTTTTCCACAATGATTGGACTAGATCACCAACCATGCTGCAAAGTACTTCCAAGGAGAACATATTGATACAAACCTGGCCTGCCTTCAAGGACCTTACGTTCTGCTGGAAGGATCCAATTTTTTTGGGTGACCATACCTCAATATGTCAAGAATCTATGTTTTCTTTGGTGCAGATGACCACCTGTCTGCCATACTCTCTAACTTAGTAGATTGTCTTAGATTGTGACCAACCTGGTGACAAAATTCCCTGGGTTGGTCCTCCAATGAGAGGTATGTGGTCTTTCTTCAGACCCATGCTCAGAGCTTGAGAGATTCTCCCAGAACTTGATAATAAACACAATAAACTCTGATGGCCTAGCCTTCAAGAAATTAATCATCTCCACACAGTGATCTGAGGAAGGCTTTAGGGGATAACAGTTAAGTCTTCCAAATAATTGTGCTTCTAAATTAGTTGTTTGACCATGAATTTGAAAGCAATCTAATAAGCAATGGTTAAGTATATATGCACTACATTGCATTAGGCACTAAGGATACTCTAATACTCCAGTGGATTTGTGCTCTCATCACTGTGGGAATTCCCTCCAGTGATGAAGTTTGCAACCCATTCATACCATCCTGGCCATACCCATCCTGGGCAATTCTTATTCAGGTCTTATCACTCCAGCAAAAGAGACAGAGAATTGTCTCCAGTAATCAGGCTACTTGGTAAGGCAGTCTTTCCCCATGGAAATCCACGAAACAAAGAAGACCCAGGGGATGGATACAAACAAAACACAATCCCCACTCCTAATAAGCTTACCTTCTACTTGGGAAGGAATACAATACATATAAAAGTTTTAATTTTGTGACCATTTTGTCTCTCTTTAGACTTTCTAACTCTGTTCATTTGGCCATGTATATCACATGATTAAGATAGGGTCACAAACAACTGAAGTTTAGGAAACTGAATTCATATCAATACATGTTTCCTATATTGTTTAAATCTTATGGGCAGTAGTGAGAACTGGGGGGGGGGTCTCTAGTAGCTCACAAAAAGGATACTGTTGTCCATTACAAATGAGGGTCTATTTCCTAGTTGCCGCATCCTGTGAGTGTTAGGAATGGAAATATAACAACCAAGAACTGTCATCAAATTTCCACTACTGGAGACCCTGTAAGAGTCCACCATATTTAAGGCCACTCTTTCATCAAGCTGAATTAATCAATGTAAGCAGTATTTATAGATAATTCTGAATTGATTGATTTCTGAACTATAACTTTAGAAAACTTTGCTTCCAAAGCTTCCCTTCTCTTCCAAATTTTCCTTTCATAGTTTAGGGGACCACTGTACTTCCAGTCACATAGGCTCACAATGTCATTCTCTCCTCAAATCTCACTCACCTGAAATATCTAATCCTATGAAAACTTATGTTTGTGTATTACTGTATGTCTTTCATAAATATTTACCCTTCTCTCCACACACATGGCTCTCACCCTTGTTCAAACCCTTATGATCTCACACCTTGACTAGTAGCCCTTTGGTTGGTCTCTCTCCCTCAAGTCTCTTCCCCACTCCATCTCCCACTCAGTTGCCAAATTGTAGTTCATACTCCTACTTGGTAAACTGTCATGGCTCTCTATTGCTTCCAAGAACAAATATAAAATGTTCTGTGTGGCATTCCAAACCCTTCACACCCTTGGCCCTTCCTGCCTTTCCACTCTTCTGATATAGTTTTCCCCACACACACACATGCTCTACAGTGGCTGGCCTAGCTGTTCCTCTCACCAGATACTCCATTTCTTAAGTATGGCTTTTGAATTTTGTGACCCCATGCCTGGGAGACTCTCTGGAACTCTCTCTGACTTTGCTTCAGCATCCTGGCCTCTCCAGCTTCTTCCAAGCCCCACCTTCAGCCCCACCTTCTTCAGGTCTTTTCCAGGCTCCCCACCCTGCTCCCTAACCCATGCTAGTGTTTTCCCTCCCAAATTACCTTCTATTTACACTATGTACATCTTTCATGTAAGCAATTCATTTCATATTGTCCCCATTACACTGTGAGCTCCTTTGGGGTCATTACTGAGGTTTTTCTTTTCTTTTTATCCATAGAGCTTAAATATACTACCTGGCATACAGTAGGTGTTTAATAAGAGCTTATTGTTGGAGTAGTATCAAAATAACTTTGAAAAATTATATACCTATTAAAGGTCAACAGAATGAAATTAAGGCTGTACACATGAGGGCAAGGAAAACTCTGCATGTGTGTTCTGAGCTATCACTTAGAAGATCTAAGGGTGGGGAACCTGTGGCTTCAGAGCCATATGTGGCCCTCTAGCTCCTCAAGTGCAGCCCTTTAACTGAATCTAAACTTCATCTTTGTTCTGTGAAGTTTGCTTCAGTCGAAGGGCTGTGCCCGAGGAATCCTAAAACACTAACCTGCAGGTATTCATTTTTTTTTATTCATCCATCAAGATGATGCTGCCCCCTATTGGCTGGTGAATTGTGTATATAGTGGATGTTTTTGTGTGAAGTTTGTCCAGTTCACCAGCAGCAATAGCGACATTTCTATGGCACCTACTGTGCGCCAGTACAGTGCTGTGCACTACAATTATTATCTCATGTGAGCTTCACAACAATCCTGGGAAAAGGGTTCAATTATTATCCCCACTTTACAGATAAGCAAACTGAAGCAAACAGTGATTAAGTCATTTGTCCAAGATAATAACACTAGTAAATGTCTGAGGACAAATTTGAACTCAGGTCTTCCTGCCCCCAGAACAGCACTCTATGCACTGCACCAACTTGCTCTCTCATTTAGATGTTTGTTCCATATAAATTTCTTAGGGCAAGAGCTGTTTTTGTCCTTATTTGTATCTCCAGCACTTAACACCTAATAAGTGCTTCATAAATAGTTGTTGACTGATTGACTATAAAATCAATCTCTAATTAAATTATAGACCTTTAGAATATGGGATCTTAAAGGTGCCTTAGATATAATATAGCCAAACCTCCTATTTCAAGGAGATTTAAAGCCCAGATAAACATTTTTGTTAATAACTCTAAGTTTGAGAGGACAGAAAGACATTTCGTCACAAAATCATAGAATTGTAGACATGGAGGGAACTTCAGATAATACCCAACACATCCCCAAACAGGGCACATTCGAAAACAGAAGGGAATCCCCATTACAAACCATGTCCTGCAACGGGATCATTCAGCCTCTGCTTGAGTACCTCAAATGAAGGAATCCCAGTATCTCTTTAGGTGGCTCATTACACACAGGCAGAGAAGCACTGGTAAGGAACACTACTAGAAGAAAAGGAATAACTAAGAAAGGGTATAACAATCGACTTCCCAGGGCCCTCAAAGGACCACAAGCCAAGGGCAAGTTAAGGTGATTAAGTAATTGGTAGGATTGGTCTGATGGTAACATATACGCTATAAATCATAGGTTCAAGTTTAGCGGTCAACTCACTTCAAGCCAGCAAATACTTCTTAAACATCTCTATTATTGGTAGAGTTCACAATTTAAAAAGAATGGAAAACACTATCTCCAAGGTTAAGGAACTGGTAGA
>JAQQSZ010004010.1:0-14284 GCA_028646595.1 Phalanger gymnotis
GACAGAAGGGAGGGCTGACTAGGGAACAGGGCAACCAGAATATATGCCATCTTGGAGTGGGGGGATGGTAGAAATGGGGAGAAGATTTGTAATTCAAACTCTTGTGAAAATCAATGCTGAAAACTAAATATATTAAATAAAAATAAATAATAAAACTATTAAAAAAGGAAGACCCTGAGAAGCAAGGACACATCAGGGGGATTTGATATAGGTAAATATACAGTGCTCATAACTAGGAATGTGAATGTGATGAACTCACCCACAAAATAAGAAATAGGAGGCTGGGGGAAAACACAGAATCTGACAATATGTTGTTTATAAGAAACAAATTTCATTCAGAGAGATAAACAAAGAGCAAAAGTAAAAGGTGAGAGAAAAGTATCCAATGCTTCAGCTAAAGTTAAAAAAAAAAAGCAGGTATAGCAATCATGATTTCACACAAAGCAAAAGGAAACATAGAACTAATTGAAAAGATTCTGAAGGAAAACATGTGTTTTGCTAAAAGGTACCATGCCAATGAAGTAATAGGAATAGCAAATAAACGTAGGAATAAAACGGTATAGTAAACAATTTTTTCAAAGGAGAAATTCAATAAGTTAGAGAAGAAAATAGATAGCAAAACAGTACTAGTGGGGGACTGCAACTTCCACCTCTGACAACTAGATAAATCTAACCACAAAATAAATAAGAAATAATTTAAGAAGGTAATGGAATTTTAGAAAACTTAGATATAATAGACTTCTGGGGAAAATTGAATGGGGATAGGGAAAAAAATATGCTTTTTTTCTCAAGTATTAAGGAAATAAAGACCTTACTATCAAATGTAGAAAGACAGAAATTTTAAATGCATCCCTTTCAGATCACAACATACCAGAAATTATAATCAATAATGGGACACGGAAAGATAGATTGAAATGAACGGGAAACTATATAATCTACTACTTTAAAAGAATGACTGTGGCATGTGGACCCAAGATGGTGGAGTAAAAGCAGGGCCTTGCTTGAGCTCTCCTTAAACCCTTAAAAATACCTGTAATAGGGACTATAAACATATTCTAGAAAAACAGAACCCACAAAATGACAGAAGGAAACAAATTTCCAGCCCTAAGCAACCTGGAAGATCAACAGGAAAGATCTGTTGTACTGGTTTGGGAGAGGAGCACAGATCAAAATGGGATACAATCCAGCACAGATAGGCCATAGTATGCCTCAGGGAACCGAATCACTGCAACTGTGGCAGTCTTCAGACTTCTTAATCCAAAAATATCAAAGACAACTTAAAAGAAGCTTGGATCTGTGTCACATACCTGGGAGGCAATCCTGGGGGTAGTAGGAGAGTGGGAATGGTAGAGATTGTGGCATTAGTGGAGAGGGAATTCTCACAGTTCCAATGAAGAAAAATATGAATTGGTCACAGGGCATGGAAGAGCTCAAAAAGGATTTTAAAAATCAATCATTAGAAGTGGGGGAAAAATTGGGAAGAGAAATGAGAGTGATGCAAGAAAATAATGAAAAATGAGTCAACAACTTGCTGAAGGAGACCTAGAAAAATACGGAAGAAAGTAACAACTTAAAAATATACACTGACCAAAATGACAAGGGTTCCCCCCAAATAAAACAGTGAGGAGAAAAATGCCTTAAAAAGCATAATTGGTCAAATGGAAAAGGAGGTCCAAAAGCTCACTGAAGGACATAATTCCTTAAAATTAGAACAGAGCAAGTGGAAGGTAGTAACTAGGAGAAATCAAGGAATTAGAAAGCAAAACCAAAAGGAGGAAAACCATTGGAGATATAAATTTTCACTTAAGCACTTCTTTAGTTGCATCCAATATGTATTTGTTTGCTTTTTTATTGTTGCCATTCTCATTAATGAAACTATAGACTGATTTTATAATTCATTCATTGAATGGGAATAGAGAAGACTGGAATTAGTTGACAAAGGAGGAGAGTAAAACAAAGGAAGCATCTTTACTCCAAAGAGAAATGTCAAATGGTCACCTGCTCCAAAACAATTCAGAGAGTCTTCAAAAATTAAATGAAAGATATTGAGGAAAAACTAAAAATGAGAAGACTGTAAGAAAAAATAACAAGATTATTAAAAAAGTCAACCAATTAGAAAAGGATATCCAGAATCTTAAGAAAATGATTACTTCTGGAGTGGGGAGGGAGCAAAGATGGCAGAAGGAAAACAGCAATTTCCTTTAGCTCTCCCCCAAATATCTCCAAACACCTGTAATAAATGACTCTAAACAAATTCAAGAGCTACAGAATCCATGAAACAACAGAGTGAAACATGTCACCAGCCCAAGACTGCTTGGAAGGTCTCTGAGAAAGGGTCTATCACACTGTTCTGGGAGCAGAGCACAGCCCAGTGTGGGCCATGCCAGGAGAGATCAGGCTGGAACAAACCAAGCAAAGCATCCTTAGGGCCCTGAATAACTGAGCTGTGGCAGTTTCCAGACTTCTCAACCCACAAATGCCAAAGACAATTTAACAGGTAAGTAGGAAAACTCTGTTGGACCTGGGTGAGAGAAAGGCATGGTCTGGCCACAGTCCCATGGCAGCTGAGGTGATTGCAGTGGCAGTAGCAGCAACAGCAGCTGCTGCAGCAGCTTTCAGAGCTCCAGATCCATAGACAGTGTGGGGGGAGAGGGGCAG
Source organism: Phalanger gymnotis (assembly GCA_028646595.1). Classification (NCBI taxonomy): domain Eukaryota; kingdom Metazoa; phylum Chordata; class Mammalia; order Diprotodontia; family Phalangeridae; genus Phalanger; species Phalanger gymnotis. The sequence continues at coordinate 2,659 of JAQQSZ010004010.1, forward strand.
AAATCAAGTGGCTGATCAGTGCAGGATTGCACAGACCTCTTTGCTGGTGCTGAGGAAGGATTCTCTTGCTTTGGCCTCCTTGGATCTAGGTTCCAGGCTTGGTTGGTGCTCCTGAGGTGAGGCAGAGCATTGGTGTGGAGAGGGAGTTCTCCTGGTAGTTACATGGCAGAAAAGAGTACTTGAGAGAACTCACAGACCAGAGGCCAGGAGAGGACAAAACACCTCTTAATGGATTATACCATTAGTCTCTGTCCATGGAAGAGCTCAAAATTATTTGGAAAATCAAGTAAGAAAAGTAGAAGAAAAACTGGAAAGAAAAATGAGAGTGATGCAAGAAAATCATGAAAAGAGAGTCAACAATTTGCTAAAGGAGACCCAAAAAATACTGAAGAAAATAACATCTTAAAAATAGCCTAACTCAAACAGCAAAAGAGGTCCAAAAAGCCAATGAGGAAAAGAATGTTGTACAAAGCAGAATTGGCCAAATGGAAAGGAAATCCAAAAGCTTACTGAAGAAAGTAATTCCTTAAAAATTAGAATAGAACAAATGGAAGCTCATAACTTTATGAGAAATCAAGAAATTATAAAACAAAACCAAAGGAATGAACAAATTGAAGACAATATGAAATATCTCATTGGAAAAAAAAATGCTTACCTGGAAACTAGATCCAGGAGAGAGAATTTGAAAAAATTATTGGGCTACCTGAAAGCCATGATCAAAAAAAGAGTCTAGACATAATCTTTCAAGAAATTATCAAGGAAAACTGCCTTTATATTCTAGAAAGAGGATAAAATAGAAATTGAAAGAATCTACCAATTGCCTCTTGCAAAAGATCCCAAAAAGAAAACTCCAAGGAATATTGTAGCCAAATTCCAGAGTTCCCAGGTCAAAGAGAAAATATTGCATGCAATCAGAAAGCAATAATTTGAGTAATGTGGAAACACAATGAGGATAATGCAAGAACTAGCAGCTGATACATGAAGTGATTGAAGGGCTTGGAATATGATATCCCAGAGGTCAAAGGAGCTAGGATTAAATCAAGAACCACCTGCCCAGCAAAACTGAGTATGATACTACAGGGCAAAATATCTACTTTCAATTCAGCAGAGGACTTCCAAGCATTCTCAATGAAAAGACGAGAGCTGAATAGAAAATTTGACTTTCAAATACAAGAACCAAGAGAAGCATGAAAAGGTAAAAAAGAAAGATAAATTATGAGGGACTTACTAAAGTCAAACTGTTCACATTCCTATATAGAAAGATGATATTTGTAACTCATGAGACCTTTATCAGTATTAGGGTAGTTGAAGGAAATATGCATACATACATATATACATACATGCATGCATGCATGATTACATATGCACAGACATATACACATATACACATACATATACACACATGTACATTCATATATATATATGTATAACATCATACATACATACCTACATACATACATATGGCACAGGGTAAGTTGAGTATGAAGGGATGATATCTGAAGAAAATAAAATTAAGTGGTGAAAGAAGACTATATTGTGAAAAGGATAAAGGGAGAGATAGAATGGGGTAAATTATCCTACATAAAAGAGGCCAGAAAAAAGCTGTTACAATGGAATTGAAGAAGGGGTAGGGGAAAGGGCATGAGTGAACCTTACTCTCATAGGATTTGGCTTAAGGAGGAAAAAAAACACACAGTCAATTGGCTATCTTACCCTACAGGATAGCAGGGGCAAGGGGATGAGGGGGGGATTATAGAAGGGAGGGCAGACTGGGGGAAGGGATAGGTAAAAGCAAACACTTTTGAAAATGGACAGGGTTAAAGGGGAAAATTGAATAAATGAAGGATGTAACAGGATGGAGGGAAATACAGTATCTCATAACAAGATTATTGTACAAGTGTTTTTTATGATGATACATGTATACCTTAAATTAGATTGCTTGCCATATCAAGTAGGGTGGGTGGAGAGGGAAGAAGGAAGAAAATGTGTAACTCAGAGTCCTACAATCAAATGTTGAAAATTGTTACATGAAACTGGGAAATAAGATGTACAGGAATTGGGTAGAGACATGTATCTGGCCACACAAGAAAGTAAGGAGAAAGGGATGGAATAGGGGAGTGGGCTTATAGAAGGGAGCACAGACTGGGGACAGAGGTAATCAGAATACATGTCATTTTGGGGAGAGGGGAGGCCAGAGATGGGGAGAAATTTTGTAACTCGAAGTCTTATGAAAATGAATTTTGAAAACTAAAAATAAATAAATATTATTTTTAAAAGAAAATGATTACTTGAAAATCATATTGGTCAAGGGAGTGCCAGAAAAGTTATAGGTAACCAAAATCTAATAAAAGAATATAAAGATTGAAAAAAATAGAAGAGAACATGAAACATTTCATAAGAAAAACGACTGATCTGGAGAACAGATTAAGAAAAGAAAATGTAAGAACCATAGTACTACCTGAAACATATGATTAATAAAAAAAAATCTTGATATAAAAATACAAGAAACAATTGAACAGAATAGTCCCAAAGCATTAGAATAAGTAGGGAAAGTAGAAATGAAAAAAATCCACTCATCCTCACATGGAAGAGATCCTATGGGATGGAGCATAGATGGCTGGGTAAAGGCAGGAACTCACCTGATCTCTTACCCAAACCCCTTCAAATACCTATAAAATGACTCTCAATATATTCTAGAGCAACAGAATCCACAACAAGATGGAGTGAAATAAATTTCCAGCCCAAAACATCTTGGAAGGTCAGCAGGAAATGTCTATTGCTTCAGGGTAAGAGTACAGCACAGTCCAGCATGGAAACCAGGAGCAGGCCTTGAAAGCCACTGAATCAACAGGAGCACCAGAAGTAGCTCATTTTGGAGCTCTCAGCCCACATATGGTAAGGAAGTTTAAAAAAAAAAAACTGGTTAGAAAGAGATTTCATGGGTATTTTTGCTAAGCCCGAAGTAGGACTCTGCACAAAATCACTGAAGCTTTGTACAGAGTAACCTCCACCCTGGAAGCAGAGCCCTACTCTAATAGAGTTAAAAGTCAAGTAAAAGCATGGGAAAATGAGCAAAGAATGGGAAAAAAACTGTCAATAGAAAGTCATTATAGTGACAAGGATGATCAAAACACACACTCAGAAGATGACAAAGTCAAAGCTCCTACATCCAAAGCCTCTGAAAAAATATGAATTGGTCTCAAACCACAGAAGAAATTTAAAAAAAAATTTTGAAAACCAAATAAAAGAGGTAGAGGAAAAATTTGGAAAAGAAATGAGTGATGCAAGAAAACTATGAAAAATGAATCAACAGTTTACTAAAGGAGACCCCCCAAAATACTGAAGAAAATAACATCTTAAAAATATAGTAACCCAAATTGCAAAAGAGTTCCATAAATCCAATAAGGAGAAGAATGCCTTAAAAAACAGAACTGGACAAATGGAAAAGGAGGCACCAATGCTCATTGAAGAAAATAATTCCTTAAAAATTATAATGGAGCAAATGGAAGGCAATGATGTTATGAGAAACTAAGAAAAAATAAAAGAAAACAAAAAAAATGAAAAAATAGAAAACAGTGTAAAAAATTTCTTTAGAGAAATTTCTGAGCTGGAAAAGAGATCCTGAAGGGAAAATTAAAAAATAATATTGGATTACCTGAAAGCAATGATCAAAAAAATTGCCTAGATATCATCTTTCAAGAAATTATCAAGGAAAACTGCCCTGATATTCTAGAAGTAGAGGGTAAAATAGAAATTGAAAGAATCAGTTGATCATCTCCTGAATGAGATCCCAAAATTAAAACTCTCAGGAATATTATAGCTAAATACCAGAGTTCCCAGGTAAAGGAGAAAATACTGCAAATAGCCAGAAAGAGAGAAACCAAGTATTGTGGAGATACAGTCAGGATAATACAATCTAAATTAGTGGATCAAAGGATTGGAATATGATATTTTGGAGGGCAAAGGAACTAGTATTACAACAAATTTCCCTACCTAGCAAAATTAACTATCATCCTCCAGAGGAAGAAAAATATTTTAATGAGCTAGAGGATCAGAGATGAATAGAAAATTTGACTTTCAAATATAAGACTCAAGAGAAGTATAAAAATGTAAACAAGAAAGGGAAATCATATGGCACTTAATAAGTTTAAACTGTTTACATTCTGACATGGGAAGATGATATTTTTAACTCATAAGACTTTTCTCATTATTAGAGTATTAGAAGTATATATAGACAGAGTGCACAGGTTTGAGTTGAATGTGAAGGGATGATATTTAAAAAAAATAAGATGAAGGGGTGAGAGAGGAATGTATAAGGAGGAGAAAGGGAGGGGTAAAATAGGGTAAAATATCTCACATAAAAGAGCCAAGAAAAAGCTTTTACAATGTGATGGGAAGAGGAGGATGGTGAAAGGGAGTGAGTGAACCTCACTCTCATCAGAATTGACTCAAAGATGAAATAATATATACATTAAATTTCATATATAATCTATCTTACTTAACCTACAAGAAAGTAGGAGGGGAAGGGGATAAGAAAATGGGTTCATGTGACAATAGAAGGGAGGGTGGATTTGATGAAGGGATAGTAAGAAGAAAAAACACTTTTGAGGAGGGATAGGGTAAAGGGAGAGAAATAATAGGATAAATGAGAGGATAAGCTAGTAGGAATGACAATTAGCATTATTAACTGTGAAGAAAAATTGAAAACTGAGTCAAATTTATATCACTGCCCAGTTGAAACATGATCAAAATATATGATAAATTTTCAGATGAATTAATCAAAGCTATTTGTAGCTAAATGAAAAAAATACCCTAATTCACTATTGATTGGATAAATGAAAATTAAAACAATTCTTAGGTACTGCCTCATGCCTATTAGATCGGCAAACAGGACAAAAAAGTTAAAGGACAAATCTTGGAGGCCATGTGGGGAAAATGAGACTTTAATGCACAATTGATGGAATTGTGAACTTATTCAATCATTCTGTGAAGAAATTTGGAGCTATGCTGAAAGGGCTATAAAACCATTTGACCTGAAGAGAGTTCAAAATGTGGATGGGACAGATCTGTATGCTGGGAGAGCACTCAGCAGGCAGAGCTGCACCAGACAGCACCAAAACAGAAGCATCTGTGGAAACCAGCCAGCAATCCAGGCTGGGAGAAAGTTGGGTGCCCAAAACCAGCAGAGATCCCCAGGCCAATCGACACAAGACAGGAGTCTTTTGAAGTGATGAGAAGCAGCAGTGCAACACCTCTGGCCATGAGCCATCTATTCCTGAGGCTTGTAGCCCAAAGGTTTGAAACACACCTTCTTGAACTTCCTGGAGACATAATGTCCAGATAAAGGGCTCTAATCTCTCTCTCCCTGACACAGAAAATTCCTCAGGAAAACCCTGGAATAGAGGAGACAGAAGTTGGGCTTCAGTGGCTCAGCAGTGGGAGTTTCTGAGTCCCAGAGGTGCAGAGCCAGCAGGGGTCAACACCAGAAGCTGGGATGCACCTTTTCACAGCCAGGGGAAGTGGCAGACAGCAGCACAGACAACAAACAGCTGAGACCATTGCTGAAGAGCAATAGTGCTGGAGAGCAGCCTCAGAGGAAAAGGAGATTTCAGGCAGCCAGACCCCCCACCCCACCCCGCCACACACACATCTTAGGAAACTGAAGACTATAATACACAAAACCAGTACTAGACTAATAATCCTCAGAACAAGAAACCTGGGACAGAGATCTCTGAGCCCCAAAAGCAGAAACCCACTGTAAAGCCAGGAAAAAGCCAACCAAAATGAAGAAGAACATGAAAAAAAAAACAAGGATGATTGATTCTTTTATGGAGACAGGGATGATTAAAATACCAAATCAAAAGAGGATAGCATTGCCACTCTACCCACATCTGATTCCTCAGAAGGGAATGTGAACTGGTCTCTAGCCCAAAAAGCATTACTGGAAGATCTAAAGTAGGATTTTAAAAACCAATTTATGGAGGTAAAAGAAAAAAAAATGGAAGAATTATTACAAAAACACTGAAGAAATCAAGTCTTTAAAAAAATAAGATAAGAGAAGCAACTACAGAGATTTATAATCTAAATAGAGAAAATGGCATTCTGAAAGTTAAAATCAACCAACTGGAAAAGGAGACTCAAAATCAAAGTGAAGACAGCAACTCATTAAAAATTAGAATTGAGCAAGTGGAACCTAATGACTCTATGAGGCATCAAGAAGTATTAAAACAAAAGGCAAAGAATGAAAAAAATAGAAGAAAATCTGAAATATCTGATTGGAAAACCAACTGACCTGGGATCCAGGAGAGACAATTTAAGAATTATTGGTCTACCAGAAATCCACAATGAAAAAAGAGCCTTGATGTTATCTTTGAAGAAATTATCAAAGATAACTGCCCAGAGGTCCTAGAACCAGAGGGTAAAATAGTCATTGAAAGAATCCACTCATCCCCTCCTGAAAGAGATCCCAAATTGAAAACTCCAAGAAATATTATAGCCAATTATAATGTCAAGGAGAAAATATGGCAAGCAGCCAAAAAGAAATAATTCAAATATCGTTGAACTATAGTCAGGATCATGCAGGAACTTCCAGGTTCTACTAAATGACAGGAGAAATTAGAATGTTATATTCCGAAGGGCAGAAGAGCTGGGACTACAAGCAAGGATCAACTACCCAGAAAAGTTGAGCATAATTTTTCAGGCTAAGAGTTGGACATTCAATGAAATAATGGAATTCCAGACCTTCCTGATGAAAGTGCCAGAACTCAATAGAAAATTTGGTCTTCAAATACAAAATTCAAGAGACACAAAAAGGTAACCTTGGGGAAAATCCCCACAAATCTTATTAATCAATATTAGTTTGTATGTAGTGAGTGTGTCTTTTGTTGGTGTCTCTGCATTTGTACAAAAGAGAGGGATTCCCCAGCTTGGAGAAACCTTGGGCGACAAAGTTCCTCTGAACAGTTGTTGCCTCTGTGTGTCTGTGTCTCTCTTTGTCACTACATTAACTGCATAGTAGGAATCAATAAATAATGTGGTTGTGAGGTTAAAATAGTATTTCCCCTAACTTTCATTAATTTTTTTTCTTTTGGAAGTGTGTCTTATTGCCAGCAAGAATCCAAATCCAAACCTAACCTAGCTTAACTGAACACCTGAGTGAGAGAAGAATATGGTTAGGCCCTAGCTCCAGGGTGGTAGCAGCAGCACAGTAGCTGGTTCTGGAGCTCTTGGTCCATAGAAGGTGGTGGGGGATTGAGCAGCTGATCAGAAGGAGATTGCAGTGATATATTTGCTGGCACTGAGGCAGGTTCTCTTGCTTTGGTTTTGTTTGGATCTGGGTCTCTGTCCTGGGTGGCAGCTCTGGGGCTAGGAGGAGCACTGGTGTAGTGGAGTTTGTGGTGATTGGTGGAGAGGGAATCCTCTTAACAATTCCAAGGTAGAAGAGAGTGCTTGTGGTCACTCACATACCAGAGCACACCTCTCCTTTAATCTTACCACCTCGTAGAACTGAAAATTTACAGGTAGTAAAATTTAAAGTAGTATCTCTCAAAAGGGCTGGATAAAATGCCTGAAGCTTGGGACAATATACCTGCCACCCTGGAAGCAGAGTGCTATTTAACAAAAAGTTAGATAGTCAAGTAATTGGCTGGGGAAATGAGCAAAAAGGGGAAATATTCCTATTATAGAATTTTACTTTGATGAGAAAGAAAATCAAAACACACAACCAAAAGAAAACGAAGTCAAAGCTTCCAAATCGAAAGCCTACAAGAAAAAAAATATGTATTGGTTGCATGCCATGGATGAGCTTAAAAAGGATTTTAAAAAACAAGTAAGAGAAGTAGAGGAAAAATTGAGAAGAGAAATGAAAGTGATGTAAGAAAATCATGAAAAATGAGTCAATAGCTTGCTAAAGGAGACCTAAAAATACTGAAGAAAATTACACCTTAAAAAATGCACTAACCCAAATGGTAAAAGAGGTCCAAAAAGCCAATAAGGAGAAGGCCTTAAAAAGCAAAATTGGCCAAATGGAAAAAAAAAAGTTTTAAAAGATCACTGAAAAAAATAATTCCTTAAAAATTAGAAGGGAGGAAATGGAAGCTAATAATTTTATAAAAAAAAAAACTATAAAACAAAACCAAAAAATAAAAAAAATAGAAGACAATGTGAAATATCTCATTGGAAAAACCACTGACCTGGAAAATAGATCCAGGAGAGATAATTTAAAGATTATTGGACTACCTGCAAATCATGATAAAATAAAGACCCTGAGCATCATCTTTGTAGCCAAATTCCATAGTTCCCAGGTCAAGGAGAAAATATTGCAAAGAGTCAGAAAGAAACAATTCAAGTATTGTGGAAACACAATCAAGATAATACAAGATTTAGCAGCTTTGACCTAAAGGGATTGGAGTGCTTGGAATGTGATATTCTAGAGGTTACCTGAGCTAGGATTAAAACAAAGAATCACCTGCCAGCAAAACTCAGTATAATTCTTCATTGATAAAATGGCTATTCATTGAAATAGAGGACTTTCAAGCATTCTTGAAGAAAAGATCAGAGTTTAATAGAAAATTTGACTTTCAATTACAAAACTCAAGAGAAGCTTGAAAAGGCAAACAGGAAAGAGAAATGATAAGGGACTTATTAAAGTTGAACTGTTTGTATTCCTACATGGAAATATGTTATTTCTAACTCACGAGAGCTTTCTCAGTATTAGGTTAGGTGGAGGGGACACATGCACACTCACGTGTTTCTGTGTGTCTGTGTATGTATATGTGTACATATATGTGTCTGTATGTATATGTGTACATATATGTATATATACACACATATATATATGACAAAGGGTAAAGAAATAAAATTAAGGAGTAAGAGAGGAATATACTAGGAGAGGGAGAAAGCAAAAGGCAGTATGGGGTAAATTATCTCAGTTAAAAGAGAAAAGAAAAAGCTTTTACAGTAAACAGGAAAGGTGAGAGGGAATGAGCGAAACTTATTCTCATTGGGTTTTGCTTAGGGAGGAAATAACATACACACTCAATTTGGCATGGAAATCTATCTTAACCTACAGGAAAGCAGAGATGGAGGGGATAAGAGAGTGGGGAATGATAGAAGTGAGGGTTCATAGGGGGAGGGTGTAATCAGACACAAACACTTTAGAGGAGAAACATCTCAAAGGAGATAACAGAATAAATGGGAGTGGGAAAGAATGGAAAGAAATATTTAGTCTTTCAAAACATGACTATTACCAAAGTGCTTTGCATTACTACATGTGAATAACCAATATCAAAATGTTTGCCTTATCAATGAGGGTTCATGGGGAAGTAGGAAAGGGGAGAATCTGTAACTCAAAGTTTTAAAAATTAATGTTAAAAATTTCTTTTATGTGCAACTGGGGAATAAGGTATGTGAGTAATGGCATATATAAATCTATCTTGCCATATAGGAAAAAAGAAGGGGAAGAGGATAAGATAGGGGGGTGGTGATACAATTGAGGGAAGGGGTAATCAGAATGAACACAGTCTTAGGGTGGGGGTAGAAATGGAGAAAAAATATGGGACTCAAAATCTTGTGTAACTGAATGTTAAAAACTAAAAATAAATAAATTAAACTAATTAATTAAATAAGTTAAATAAAGGTTTTTTTTTTCATTGAAGTAACTCTCCTGATAAAGCTCTTATTTTTCTAACATATGGAGAACTGTGTCAATTTTTTAAAAGAAGAGCCATTCCTCAATTGATAATTGATCAAAATATATGATCATTTTTCAGATGAAGTAATTAAAGCTATCTGTAGCTATATTGAACAAATATTCTAACTCATTATTAATTGGAGAAATGCAAGTTAAAACAATTCTGAGGTAGTACTTGTTGCAAGAATTCGACTAGGAGCTGCTGTGGGGGTGTAAACTACCAACAACCAGCTCACAGAACACTGCAAGCCCAGGTCTTTTTGATCTGCTTTACTAAGGAAAACAACATTAAGGGGTTAACAATCTTACTTTAATCCAACATACAAATATCATTCCCTTAGTTCAGTGGAAAAAGCCAGCACCCTGAACTTCAGAGCAAATACAATCAAATTACAAACAGACCAAATACAATTCATATTTACCATCATCTGAGTTCAACCAGGGAGCTTGACAATGGCTGGCTCAGAGGCACATGTCACTACTGCTGCAGGTCAGTACTCTGAAAAAAGAAAGCCAACCCCTGGTTTTATATATCTTGATCAGGGTCAAAGGTGAGTCACACATGCAACTCACCAACATGACCTAAAATTGTTACAAAAATGCTACTTAAACCCACATGGTCTAAAAGTCTCTGATGTCACAAACACATCACTCAAACCCATTTTGATTGCCAATACACTACCTCATACCTAATAAATAACATAATAGTATAGAAAATGTAAATGACAAATATTGGATGGCGTGTGGTCAAAATGAGACATCAATGTACTGTTGTCAGAGTTCTGATTTGATTAAACTATTCTATGGAGAAAATTGGAACGATGCCAAAAGAGCTATAAAAACCATGGATATACTTTGATGTCACAGTAACTCTACTAGGTCTGTATCCCAAGAGAGATAAAAATCCAAAAAAAAAGGAAGAAAGAGCTTTTGTGCAAAAAAAAAATGTTTATAGCAGCTCTTTTCTAAGGAAAAAGAATTTGAAACTGAAAGTATGCCCATCACTGGGGAATGACTGAACAATTGTGGTATGTAATATTGATGGAATACTGCTGTATTATAAAAAAATGCTGAGCAGGATGCTCTAGGAAAAAAAATAGAAAATCTTGAATGGGCTCATGCAAAATGAAATGCACTGTGTACAAAGTAACAGAAATATTGTAAGATGATCAGCCCTGTATGACTTAGCTATTCTCAGCAATACAATGATCCATGAAAACTCTGAAGGATTTGGGATGAAAAATGCATTCCATTCCCAGAGGAAGAACTGTTGGCATCTGAATATCAACTGAAGTAACTTTTTTTCACTTTATTTTTCTTGATTTTTTTTGTCTGTGTTTTCTTTGACAACTTGACTGTTGTTGATATGTTTTTCATGACTACACATATATAACCTATATGGAATTGTTTGCCTTCTCAATGAGGGGTGGTGGGGAAGAAGGAAGGGAGAGAATTTGGAATTCAAGGTTTTAAAAACAAAAGTTAAAAATTGTTTTTACATGTAATGACAGAATATAAATACTAAATAATTAGATAGATTTCTATACACAGACTAAGCCCCTTTGTGCCAAATGTAGTGAGAGTAAAGTTCAAGTGATGCTCATCTTTCTCATCTTTCCATCCAATATAATAGACCTTTTGAGCCTGTTCATGTTAGATAATTTATCATGTTCTACTTCTCCTGTCCCTGTTCTCCCAGTACAATCTTTCTCACCCCTTATTTTTTTATATCATTCCATCAAATTCAACTTATACCCATACACTCTGTCCATATATACTGCTGTCACAATACTGATAAAGTTTTTAAGACTTACAAGTATCATCTTCCCATGTACAGATGTAAATAATGTAGATTTATTTAATTCCTCATGTTTTCTCTCTCCTGTTTACCTTTATATGTATCTCTTCAGTCTTGTATTTGATAATTTAATTTCA
>JAQQSZ010004011.1:0-14284 GCA_028646595.1 Phalanger gymnotis
GGCTATTTTTTTGATCATGGCTTTCAGGTAGTCCAATAATTTTTAAATTATCTCTCCTGTTTTCCAGGTCAGTGGTTTTTCCAATGAGATATTTCACATTGTCTTCCACTTTTTCATTCCTTTGGTTCTGTTTTATAATATCTTGATTTCTGATACAGTCACTAACTTCTACTTGCTCCAATCTAATTTTTAAGGAAGTATTTTCTTCAGTGGTCTTTTGGACCTCCTTTTCCATATGGCTAATTCTGCCTTTCAAGGCATTCTTCTTCTCATTGGCTTTTTGGGGCTCTTTTGATATTTGGGTTAGTCTATTTTTTAAGGTGTTATTTTCTTCAGTATTTTTTGGGTCTCCTTTAGCAAGTCATTGACTTGTTTTTCATGGTTTTCTTGCATCACTCTCATTTCTCTTCCCAATTTTTCCTCTACTTCTCTTCCTTGCTTTTCCAAATCCTTTTTGAACTCTTCCATGGCCTGAGACGAGTTCATGTTTTTCTTGGAGGCTTTTGATGTAGGCTCTTTGACTTTGTTGACTTCTTCCAGCTGTATGTTTTGGTCTTCTTTAACACCAAAGAAAGATTCCAAAATCTGAGTCTGAGTCTGAGTCCTTTTGCACTGCCTGGCCATGTTGCCAGCCAACTACTTGACCCTTGAGTTTTTTGTTAGAGTATGACTGCTTGTAGAGTAGAGAGTACTTTGTCCCAAGCTTGAGGGGCTGCGCTGTTGTTTTCAGAGCTTTTTCTACACAGCAAGCTCCTCCACACCAATGCTCCTCCTCCCCCAAGAGCCGCCAACCCAGACTGCGACCCAAATCTGAGCAGGTTCTGCACTCCTGCTGGGATCTGCCACTTAATTCCTCCCGTCAACTGGGCCTGGGGCCAGAAGCAACTGCAGCTGTAGTTCTGTAGCCGTACCACCTCCGCTGCTCCCAGGGTGGTGGTTGAACTCATGAACTCCTCTCAATCTGTCTCCAGAAATTTTTTCCCACTAACCTTCTTTGCTGTCTTTGGTGTTTGTGGATTGAGAAGTCTGGTAACTGCCACAGCTCACTGATTCAGGTCACTAGGGCCTGTTCTGCCGGCTCCTGGTCTGGTTGGTCTGGGCGCAGCCCATGGTGGGCTCTGCTCTGCTACACTCCCAGCACAGTGCAATAGACCTTACCCAGCAACCATCCAGGCTGTCCTGAGCTGGAGCCCTGCTTCTCTGTGCTATTTTGTGGGTTCTGCAGTTCTAGAATTTGTTCAGAGCCATTTTCATAGGTGTTTGGAGGGTCCTGGGGGAGAGCTTTACACCAGTCCCTGCTTTGTAGCCACCATCTTGGCTCTGCCCCCCACAGCATCTGACTTTCAGAAGCTATAACATCAATAGAAAGGCTTCTAAGACGATGATTGATAGCTAACATAATAATAACCAACATGTAGAGCTTCGTAGTTTGCAAAGCACTTTTCATATGGTATTTCATGTATTCCTCACAATAAGTGTGTGAAGTAGATAAAACATTTTATACAGGAGAAAGGTGAAGCTCAGAAAAACTGATGTGACTTGTCCATATTCATATAACTAGCGAGTGTTTCACATATATAAATATATGTATATACATATATATATATATCTAGCAAGAGAATATAACTAGCTAGCTAGTTCATACAACTAGCAAGTATGAGAAACAGAATTTTAACTTGTCTGCTTCTGATTACAGATCTAGTACTTGTCTTTCCATTATAACACAATACATCTTCGTATCAGTTTATGCAAAGAAAATAGAGATATTTAGCCTGGAGTGAGGGAGTGTAATGGTTGCCTTCAAATATTTGAAGAGCTTTGGTTGTTTCAGAGGTCATTTTCTTCTGGGCAAAGAACTCCCCAATCCAGGAGCTGCCAAACTTCCGAACTTGAGGATGCCACTTGTGTTAGGAAATGTACAGGTTTTGTGTGCATAGTGAGATGGACACTTACTGGAGAGAAACAAGCATCCATGTTGCTAAAACAGGGTTTCATTTGTATCCCCACCAGACTTTAGCCAGAGGCTTTTTGTTCTTTTATCCTTTTCATCCTTGCTCACTCACTTCCCTTCTTCCCCTTTCTCCTCATGAAGCCATTGCTTTGGCAGCATGGAACCAAGCTGTTTCTTTAAGCAGTAAAGGTGCCATTTTGGCTTTGTGGACTTTTGAGATTTAAGAAGCCTACCCTAATGAGAATACCTATCAGAGCTTCTACCTGAGTACTTTCTGATCATATGTATATGTATGTATAGTTTGCTATGCTGACTATATAATGAGCTGAAGAATATTTTATTTTAATCTTGTATCCTTTAAATTTATTTCAATTTGTTATTAAGTAAAATTTTAATTATATTTTATGATCCACACAGTATCTTATTGCATTTTAAAACTTAAGCCTGAGTTATTAGATTACTTTAATTTAGATTTGCCTACAACATTTAGTATAAATTGGTGGTGTTTTGGTTGCTTTGTTTATTATTATTGTTTTTTTTTTTTTTGCAGTAGCCTCAGAGCCACTTTTAAAGTGGAGAAATTGTCTTTTAAAAGAAAGGGAACCATTGGTGGCAGGATGGCTAGATGGTATGGTTTCTGTTCCAAGTGGCAAAAATTTGGTTTGGTTAAGGAGCTTTTGTTTAGGGGGAGAGAATAAAAACAAAATTCCCAGTGACCTTTTGGGATTAGGATGATGCATTTTGAGTCACTTAATACCAAAAAAAATATTCCTTGGCTCCTATTAACTTCATTCGAAAAGTTGAATTACTAATACAGCAAAGTAAAAATTAATTGTCCTGGCCTGTTACACAATTAGGGGTAGATAAGAATGAGTTTTCAATCTTGAAAGATCAGGCACTGAGAGCAGAGGAAAGAATAATGGATTCGTTAGTCATATAAGTGAAAAGGGCATTACTGCTGGAGATAGAAACAAATAGACTACAAACTGAAGACATACTCCCCGACCCAGAAGCTTCTCTGGAGAAGACTTTAAATCTTACAGAAATTAGGGTTATAAGAGAGGAGAATAAAAACAGAAGTGAAGATAGAGGTGGGCGGGAGGGAATTAGAGCAAGGTAGAATTCTATTACCACCTTTTCCTCCCATCCCCCATTACATGCCTGGGGAGTGACTAACTTCATGCATAAGGCGGAAGTTGGGCAAGCTTTCACTACTAAGGAACTTGTGTTTGTAAGAAAATATAAAGGGTAAATCACTGAATCAATCAAACAATGGCTCATGAGGCTATTATCTAATCAAATCAGAGTATTCCACACTGGCAGAATTTACAAGTGATTGGCTCTTACAAAATCAGTTGAACCAACCAGAGGCTCCAAATATTTATTGTCCTGTGTCCTTTTTAAAATTGATAAAATGGAGAATTCTTCATATTTGGCCCAATAAAGATGAATTTTTCCATGGCAAAGGATGAGGCTAACTTTTTTTTTAAGATATAGGTTTGGTTGATTGGATTTATACAATGTCCAAGGCTCTGCTTGATAGTTCTTTTTTCAAGGCATGCCCCATTCTGGCAGCCAATCAAAAAACCTTCTAACATTGTAGTCAGCAGACTGGCACAAAATAAAGCATGTCTGCAAATAATCAAGTCTCACCAAAGAACTCCCATTACATGTTACAACTCTCCAGGAAGCAGGCTGCTCAGTCTTTCCATTTCTGGAGGCCCTTTCCAAGGTGATCTGCACATGGACCAATCCCAGTTAATTGTTGCTGCTGTTGCTTTTTGTCCTTTGCTCTTGAAGAGAACTACAATGTCAGAGAGGTGATGCCGTGACATGCAAGTGAGTTGGATTTAAGTGAGGGAGGGCTGTGCAAAGTCACCCATCTCACTTTCTCCTCTGGAAAAATGTGAGTCCAATGACCAGATATGGATCAGGACAACAGGAGATGGCTTCCCAGTTAATTATATATTTGGTCAGATCTTGTGATTTCATTGATCTATGGAAAGACTGATGTGGAAACTCCCTATAACTTAGAGTTTTTAGAGAGGCGCCTATGGTGAGTGACTAGCTCAAGGTCACAGAATTATTATGTGTTAGAAACAGAGCTTGAACTCAAGTCTTCCTGATGACAAGACAAGACTTTATCCACTCTGCCATACTGCTTCTCCTTCAGTTAAAAAAAATCAAGAAAAAATTAAGAACATGTATTATTAATCATGAAGAAGTGAATCAACTAGACTGAATGATGATTATTTTTAAATGAGGATCTTCAAATTAGAAGCTCCTATCATATTTTCAACAACTCATCTTTCATAAAAATGAGAAGATTCTACTGAATATTGAAATATAGTAGCTTTGCTATTTAGAAGCAAAAACTTGTAAGTCTTTAGGTAGGAATCCTCTCAATATAAAGTTTTATGATTGTTTTTCATGAACAGTTTTCCCTGGTAAGGATGAATAATCTCTCTTAAATGTTCCCATTTCCTAGAATCTTTTAATCTAACCCATTTGAACTGCTTACTCAAGAAGCCAATGTTAATCATGCAAAAGTAACTACTCACTGATGCCTTTCAAATTTCTGCTTGTCATGCCTCACTAAACATTAACTGAAATGAAAAGCAAAGCCAAAACTCATTCAGCAGCACTGTCAGAAATGTTTGCTTTTGAAACTTCAAAAGACAGATGCTTAGTGATATTTTTTGACAGGAAGAAATTATGTTCATGTTATCCCCAGTTTGACTCGAGTCTTCAAAGAAAATGTAAAACCACCTTTTTGCTTCGAATTAACACATCGCCAGGAAGCAATGTGGTGAAGTGGAAAGGTATTGGTTTAGAAGTCAGACTCAGCACTTAAAACCCATGTAACCTTGAGAAAGTAACCTCTTTGGGGCTCAGTTGTCTCATCTATAAATGAGAGGGTCAGAGCAGATGACTTCTAATGTCGCTTCCAACTCTAAATCTATGATCCTAGCGTAGCAGTGGCTGGGGCTTGGAGGGGTTTGGTTCTTAGATGGCCCCCACCTTTGTGGGGGGAGAGTCACTCTGTTCCTACTTTTCCCTTCAGGTGGGACTTTCCCTCTAGCTATCTCACTCAGCTCCCTTTGGGGGAGACATGTTTCTTTTAACATGTAGCAGAAGAAAATGGAGGCTTCTGAGTCACACAAGGTGACTGCCTCTGCAGGGAAGCCATTTCTGTTCCACGATCCTGGAGTCTCTTAGTGTATCAGGCCTTGTCAGCACTCTTTTCTTCTATCCCAGACCTGATCCATTAACTATCCATACCATTGAAGAAATTATGAATGGATGATTTGTCTCTATGATTTATAAACAAAGTTAGGCAAATATTAAGGATACAATCTCTTGTCATTATAATAACATTTCTCCCCCAACAGATGGATAAAGATGATATGTGGGATGTGGGGAAAAGGAAGGCTGTATTCTGAGCACCCCTGGAAATTTTGCGTAGGCAGCCACTTATTATTCTCCCTCTACAGTAAATAAGAATGAGTGACTGCATAAAATAGTCTTAGAAATCATTTCAGATATGCATTATGACATTTGTATATAACTGACATTTATATCAAGCTTTAAGGGTTTTCACCCTTAAATACCTTCATAATCTTATTCGATTTTCTCAACAACCCTTTGAGGTAGGTTCTACAGCTGCTATCCTTTTTCTTTTTTCTCACTCCCTCTTTTTTTTTTTGACTAGAGAGGGCAATAGGTTTAGAAGGGCTACTTGGGTTGCCCACAGGCTACAAGCTAGCACTTGTAGGATTTGGTTCTAGCCTTTCCTGGTGAGGACACAAAGGTGCCCCTCTCACCAATTTCCTCCTCTTCTCTCTCTCTCTGTGGTCTTCCCCTTCACTCACTTTCCAATCTTCCTCTTGTCTCCTCTCAGCCTCCTGAGTAATTGTTTGGGATGGCTAGTAGATCACTAATCAACTTTCCTGAGGTCATAGTGTGGCTGCTTTGTAAGGGAGCTTAGAGATCATCTAGGACAGCTCCGTTATTTTCAGGTGAGAAGACAAGGCCTAAAGTTGTGAGGTGACTTGCACCAGATCACACAGCTAATTAGTGGAGGAGCTGAGATAAGAGCTCTAGGCCTCCGGGGTTGTTTTTTCATTTGGTTGTTTTATTTTTTTGTTTTGTTTGTTTTTACTAGGCCAAGTCAATGTCTACTCTGTGGCACAGGAGAAAATATTGCTGTTGGCTGCAAATTGTGTCTGCCTAGCTGGGCCAAGTGTGAGAGGGATATTGTATGCTTTTTTTTTCCTTTGACAGATCTGCTATCCACAAAGGGGTATATTCTCTCTTTCTCAGTTACGCTCTTCTTTTATTTTTATATAAAATTTCTTATTTTCTCTTTCATTTTCCCCATCCTATCAACACAAAAATGGAAAAAGCAGTTCTCCTATGTATATAGTTGCATAAGTTAAATCACTTGTATTATATGCAGTTTTATGTTTGGTCATATATTTTATGATTTGTGTACATTGTGTTTTCTACTACTATTAAAAATATTCTATAATTTATTCATGGTTTTTACACGTTATAGTGTTCCTTTTAAATTTAGTATCTTGCATTTTATGTCATCTTTATTTATTGTTTAGCAGAATTAGTGTTTTCCATGTTTTGTGATAGGGTTTGGGGGAGATAGAGCAGACTGAGTTGTTATAGGAAATTGAGAGAGGAACCTCCATAGTTTTAAACTCAAGCTTGTAAGGCTTCTCAGGATGACTGGCTTGAGGGGTGAGGATACTGAAAAGGAGCTTCAAATATTTAAAGTTTCTGATGGTATTTCATAAGGCTTTTATCTTTTGCAGTGTTTCTAACTTCCTGTGAATTCAGTTGAGTTATGATAGTTCTGGCATTTTGGGGGGGGGCGAGTTTTAGATTAGAAAAGATTGTGGAAAAAAAATCTAGCATATTGTCAATCACTTGACCTCCATTGTCCTTCAAGGAGAGCTGTATATGTATATAGGTGCCAGTTATTGGATTTCTAGCTATTAAAAGCACTCTATTGCCAATTTTTTAGCATCTTGAGGTTTTCACTAAATTGACTTTTTGAGGACACTGAGAGAACATTGGCTGTATAGACTTAAGATTGCAGAATTTCTACCTAGAGAAATCCTACTTACAATGGCTGTGCCCTCTGGCAAGAATATACTCATTCACTCTTAAGAGGGCCCTTGGAGAGTTCAAAAGAATTATATGAAATCACTTCTGTCATATAGAATTGGGGTCGTTGTTGTTTTTGTAGGAACTTTTGAGCTCTTTATAAAAATTAAAGAACTCCATTTGAAAGACTCACTATAGTGCTGATTTTTTTCAGTTATGATATTAAATCATAAAATGGTAGAAGGAAAAAGGGATCTGGAGCCACGGCTTAATAAAAAGAGAATTATATTTTAAGCCAGAACAGGCAGATTTGAATTTTTGACTATGGTAATTGCTATCTGTATAACTTTGAGTAAGTTACTTAACATTTTGATGCCTCAGTTTCCTCATCTGTCAACACCCAAATAAGGGTGATAATTCTTAAGGCTCCTTATACTTGAAAATCTTATGATTTTGAGATCTAGTTATTTGAAAGATGAAGATAGTGAGGTCTATAGATTTTGGCAAAGAAAAGACTAGAACCATGGTCTCTTGATTCTCAATCCAGTGTTCTTTCAACTACACCATGCTAAGAAAAATAGTTAAAAGAATTTTTGTAAATAATTTGTGTAATTGTTTCAAATACTGCTATAAAATAGCATATACTTGAGTTTCTGATATGACTACTCTAAAATTTTTATTCAAAGATTGCTTTGTATACTCTTTAATGAGCCACAGGAATCAATGAATTTTTAAAAATAATCTAAAAGTGAAAACAATGTGAATTATATACAGTGCATACTACTTAGGATTTGTTCTTCTCCATGTAGAGATATTACCTTAGAAAGTTAGTAAGTTATATGCCTTCTCTTGAACTGAGGAGATGGGAGGCAGCCATGATGGGACTTGTCTCCGTATTGACAAGAGGAAGAAGCAGTGGAGACAATGGCTGAGATTCAGAATTTATGATAGAGAATGACAGGGAATGGTGATGTGATTGGGGAGAGTGGTGAGCACCCGCCAGATGTGACTGTTGAATCTTCAGAGATCAGGAATGATAGCAGAGAAACAGAAGCCATGAAAAAACTAATTGGATCAAGACAATGACAAATCTAATGGCCTTTTCTGAATTCTCAACTGTCTTGACTTCTCTGCTGTTTTGACACTATCAATCACTCCCTTTTTGAGACTTTCTTCTCTCTAGGTTTCCATGACACGACTCACCCCTGGTCTTCTCTTACCTATCTAACCTCTCCTCAATATCCTTTGTTGGCTCTTTGTTCAGGTAATATCCATTAATAGTGGATGTCACATAAGACTCTGTCCTCAACCATCTTCTCTTCCCCTCAATACTATTGTTCTTGGGCATCTCATCTGTTCCTATAGATTTAATTGTTATTGCTATGTTGATGATTCCCAGATTTCCTTATCCATCTGTAATCTCTGTCTTGACCTCCAATTTCACATCTCCAACTGTCTATTAGACATCTCCAAATAAATGTCCCATAGACGTCTCAAACTCAACATATACAAAATTGAACTCCTTGTTGTTCTACCTATCTTTCTTTTCTTCCAAACCTGAAGGGATACCACAATTTTCTCAGTCACCCAAGCTCATAAGTAATTTTTGACTCCTCACTCTCTCACCCTCCATACCCAATTTTTTGTCAAATTCTGTTAATTTTGCCTTTGTGCCATCTCTCCTATATGTCCCCTTCTTTCCTCTGGCACTTGCCACCAACCATATACCTAGAATATTACAAGAGCCTGGTGCTTGGTCTACCTGTGTCAAGTGTCTCCCTGCTAGAGTCTATCTTTCATTCAGTTGCTAAGCTGATCTTCCTAAAGTGCATGTCTGCCCTATAATATTCAATAAACACCAGTGGCTCCCTTTTACCTTGAGAATCAAATATAAAATACTATTTTTGGCACTCAAAGCCCTTCGTAACCCAGCCCCTTCCTACTTTCCCAGTCTTATTATACTGTTTCCCTCCATGTTCATTTTCTGGGATCTAGTGATACAACTTTTCTTGCTGTTCTTTGAACAAAACACTACATCTCTCAAATCCATGCACTTTCACTAGCTCTCTTCCATGCCTGGAATTCTCTTCCTCATGTTCACTTTCTGGATTCTTCTGGTGCCAGCTAAAATCTTACCTTCTACAAGAAACCTTTCCCTGTCTTCCTTAATACTAGTGCCTTCCTTTTCATTATTTTCAATATATCTTATTGTGCATAGTTGTTTGCATGTTTGTTGTCTCTCCTATTAGACAATGAAGTTTTTGAGAGCAGGAGCTGTTTTTCATTTTTCTTTGCCTGGTACATAATGGGTGCTTAATAAATGTTACTTACTGATCAACTAATAACAGACATTAGCTGGCAGGTAACCCTTTCCCTCCATGCAGCTCTTTCTCTGCATCTCCTCTCTTAACCAGAAGCAGTCTGCTTTTGTTTACCTGGCTACTACTTCCTGGTTTTCCCCTGGTGCCTCCTCAGCTTCTAGGCACAGCATCTGTCTTTGTGTGTGTTTTTCCCCTAAATGCTTACTTTTAGAACCCATGCTATTTAAACAGCTCCTATGAATCTTGATGGTCAACAATTTGAGCCGTTTACATTGATTATGTATTGGAGAGTGAGAGAAAGAGAAAACTAAAATGCTTAAATCTGTGTTTCTTAACCTGGGGATCCATGGATAGATTTCAAAAGGTCTCTACACTTAGATAAGAAAAAAATTACACTTCTATTTTTAATGGTTTCTGTGTTTAAAAAAGTGTTATAATTTTATGGATTTAAAATATCATTTTGAGAAGAGTTCCACAGGCTTTATCAGACTTCCAGAAATATGTGTCATTTGCCATTCCATGCCATAGAAAAAAGATTGGGAGATTAGAGGTCATGTCGTGAATGAAAAATAAAGTTTGGGCTTGCAAGGCAGAAATGGAATGATAATAAATTTTGATCCTATAAGGGAATTTCAGAGTTCATGAACATGGAAGTAGTTCATTTGTGGGTGATGGAAAGATCAAAGTATGACCATTTTTTTGTGTGTGGCTGAGACGTGGTGGAGGAATAGGTCACAGGGAATGAGTAAATGAAGGAACTATGAGGTTAGGATGTTTGAAAGAATATCAATACATATCTAGAAACTCCCTGGTCTGAGGGTAGGAATTGGAACATGAGTGAAGGACTGTGAGCTGGGCACTGAATTCATTGATGAAAGGAGGGGAATACTCTGGAGGTGAATAAACAATAGTTACTGGAATTCTGATATGGGCTGAGTGAACCTAAGGTGATCTGGTTCCTGAGTGGGGATCAAGGTATGTTCTAACTCCTTCGTACCATGACCAGTGAGCTGAGCAGGGGAGGGAAGGGCAGAAGATGAGTGAAAATGCAGCCAGTGCTGGACAGGGAGGTGAGGGAGGCTGTGTATCATCAGAAGGGAGCCAGACTCAGTGGGTACCAGAAGATGGAAGGAATTGGAAAAAGGGAAAAGAAAAAATTTAAAATTAAGGCAGGTTTGCTGCTTATAGAACCAGAAACTAGTTCAGTGATTCTGAAAGTAATTTTTTTACAATGCCACAAAGTTACTAAACTGTACTAAACTCGTTGATCCAGCTATCCCACTACTAGCTTTATACTGCCAAAGAAATTTAAGAAAAAGGATCAAGAGCTATATGCACAAAAACATTTATAGCAACTCTTTTCATAATAGCCCCAAACTGGAAACTAAAGGGTTGCCTACTAGTTGGAAAAGGATTAAACAAATTGTGGTATATAAATGTAATAGAGTCTTATTGTGCTATAAGAAATGATGAAATGCAGAGTTTCAGGAAAACTAGGAAGACTTCTATGAACTGCTGCAGAGTGAAGTAAACAGAACTAGGAGAAGAATCTATACAATCATAGCATTCTAGAGAAAGACAAGTTTCACAGATTTTTGAACTCTACTAATGCAATGACAAACCATGCATAAAAATGAAATATGCCACTCACATCTTCTTAGAAAGATGATTAACTTAAACTACAAAGAGAAGCATACATCTTATTACATATATATGACATATATATACATATTGTCATTATAGAAATTTGTTTTTTGACATATTTTGCATGTATGTGTTGAGGGCTTTTTTAAATTTACTTTTTTCCTCATTCTTTTTTTTTTAAATCTGCTCAGTGGGAAGAATAGTGAGAAGAGCAGATTATAAAAGAAAAAATGCATAGCGTTGAAAAACCATCATGAATAATCATTAAACACACAGCTTAACACATTGATTTTTATTAAAATAGTTATTTTAGAAGCTATACATATCTAGCTAGATTGTATTCATTTTATTTTATATATGATTGGTTTATGTGTAAATAATACATTATTTTTCATTAAAAATAAATATGGGAGAACAGTCTGGCAATATAATCAGTAGACTACATCCATGGTCCACAGCTTCTGCAAAGAAGCAGGGAGAGGTACCCTTTCATAGTTATTTCTTTTTGTTTGTTTGTTTGTTTTTGTTTTTAATTTTTTTATTTTTAGTTTACAACACTCAATTCCACAAGTTTTTGAGTTCCAAATTTTCTTCCCCTCCCTCCCCTCCTCCCTTCTCCCTCAAACAGCATGTAATTTAATATAGGTTCCACATATACCTTCGCATTAAATTTATTTACACCATAGTCAAGTTGTAAAGAAGAATTATCACCAATGGAATGAATCATGAGAAAGAATAAACAAAACCAAAAAAGAAGGAAAAAAAGAGAGAGCAAATAGTTTGCCTCAATCTGCATTCAGTCTCCATGATTCTTTCTCTGAATGTGGATAACTTTTTCCATCATGAGTCTTTTGGAGCTGTCTTTGAACCTTGTATTGCTGAGAAGAGCCAAGTCTATCAAAGTTTATCACAGATTCCATGTGTCTGTAACCATGTATAATGTTCTCCTGGTTCTGCTCAGCATCAGATCATGTAAGTCTTTCCAGGTTATTATGAAGTCCATCTGCTCCTCATTTCTTATAACACAATAGTATTCCATTACTTTCATATACTACAACTTGGTTAGCCACTTCCCAATTGATGGGCATCTCCTTGATTTCCAATTCTTTGCCACCACAAAAAGAGCTGCTATAAATATTTTGTACATATGCAACAACAATGCTACTTGCCACTACTGTGGCTGTATAAGGCCAATAACACCAGCACACAGGAGGGCTACTAGCACACGTTCTTTGATCTGCTTTTCTAAGGAAAGCAACTTTAAGGGGCTAACAATCTCACTTTAATCAAACACACACACACACACACACACACACACACACACACACACACAATTCACTTAGTTCAGGGGGAAAAGCCAGTGCCCTGAACTTCAGAGCAAATACAAACAGACATTACAAACAGAGAAAATATAAACTGACCAATTAACCCAAATCAACAGACAGGCTTCTAGCTGTCTGAACAAAACTATAAATACCTAGTTACCAGAGAGAGAAGCACCAACATCTAGGTTTTTGAAAGCAGGGGGGCTCCTTAATGGCTACTTAGAGTCTCCACACCAAACACTCTTCTAATGAGTGATCCCCAAACAAAATGCTAACCTCAGAGTATATATATGCTTCTTCATTGATGAGGGGTTCTCCTATCACCCCTATTATACTAATAATCAGGAAGATTGCTTCCTTCACTGAACTGATTTGCTCATTGAGTCATCATAGTAGAAAAAAAAGTTAAGCCAGCAGGGTGCATATGTATACACTTAACTGACAGGAGTATTGGACCAGGAATTAGGAGAATCAGTTAGAATCAAGCTCTTGCCACTAACTGCATGATCCTGCAAAATTCCTTTCTGGGACTCAGTTGGGACACTAATCCACCTCCTGGCCCTCCCTCTAGTTCTCCCTTGTTTTCACTTTTCCAGACCGAGATATGATCACCTTTTCATAATAGGTAAGGGGAAGAGCTCTGAGCTATGGTCACATGGAGTACATACATAGAAATATTGAAAATGTCTCCTTTTTGTCTTTAATATGTCAAACTATATAGCAGCAGAAAGTTGAAAACTTCTATTTCACTCAGAAGGGATTTTCTCCTTGCTCAATTCTTTGAAGCCAAACAGCTAAGTGGGGTAGGATGCCCACTGAAGTACATTAGAGAAAATCTTTATATGCATAAGAGACTGGATGACACCTTGAGTATAGTGCCACCTGGTGATCTAATTTTATCTTATACTTCTTTATAATGTACTCCACTATAATTATAAGTATTTATATGTATGTTTATATTATATACATGCATGTATACATATATGTGTATGTACACATACATATACACATATGGCAATTTTATATTATACTTCTTACTAGAAAGTAAAATCCTGTATTTAATATATGAATTTATGGATGAGCTGGTGTATGCTGCTAGCACAAATACAGTGCCCCAACCTCCATGTGAGATTACAAAGTACACACACAACTACTCCTGGGGCATGGTCATTTTCAAATGTCACAATGACCCATTTATTCATCATACTTTTGTTTCTGGTTTTGTTTTATTTTATATGACTGAGGGATATGAATAAACACAGAGAAATGTCAGTATCAAGGGAAAGCATTTATTGAAAACTGAGCACATTGAATGTTTAATTCTTGAAGGAAGATTTTATTTGTTCCTTTTCTCCAACACAAAGGTGTTGCTCACCTTTCTGAGATTTGCTTAATCTCCAGATCTTCCTCATGTCTGACATTTGTGCAAATAAGCAAATAAAGAAAAAAAATAATCACATTCTTCTTTACCTGAGAAGGTCCTTTGTCCTCGCCTTTATAGAAAGTCTTTCTTATAGAATCTTTGCTGCCTCTCCACACTAAAAAAATGCCTTGATTTTGCATTTTTCTCAGAATATTTCAGAAGAGTGGTTGCGTTTCCTTGTCTCTTTGTCTCCTTTGTAAGAAATCTGATTTCCTTACTGGACACAGAAGAAAGAAGTTATACAGTTGTCCCTGCTCAACTGAAAATAGGTCTGTGGGTGGACAAACTCTCATCCAGCTGCTATTCCCTTCTACCTTCTCAAGAACCTTGATATTATAAAGAAACCTTTAGGTAATAATGATAATTTATATTTCTAAAACACCCTACAATTTACAAAGGGCTCTCTTTATAACATTCAGGTATAGGACAGGTAACTTTTTTTCCTATACGTTTCTACAAAAAGTGCAGCTGTAAGTATATGTGTATATATATATATATA
>JAQQSZ010004012.1:0-14284 GCA_028646595.1 Phalanger gymnotis
AGCATTAAAAAAAATTGCTTGTTATCACTTAATGATGTGGACACCAGAATGAACTCTGAGTGCTTCCTTGAGGTGGAAGGGCCTTCAGAGGCCACCTAGTCGAACTCTCTTTTGATGATAGAAACTGAGGCTAAGGAAGGTTAAGCGACTTGTCCAGATTTGCATAGATATTAAGCATAAGAAATTGTATTTGAGCCTCGGGACCACCAGCTTTGGGAGGGTTTTTTAAGATAATTTTATTGCAATAGGACTGTCGAGGACCCACCAAGAAATCTGCTCTACTGAGGCTTGTCCTGTGGATATAATTATTTTGTTGTTGAATTTCCTGGAATGGGACAAAGTAATCCCTAACTGATTCACCCTTGTATAATATGCAGTCAATCTCTTGCTTGGTTTGCTTTCTCAGACTAATATGGCAGCCTATACTACCCCTAGAGAGATCTGCTGCTTACAGGAGAGGGTGAAACTGGACAAAACCCAAAGCAAAAAGATAAGTAGATTTATTTCCAAATACATTAAACCCAGTTAAGAAAAATCTGTCATCTAATAAATCCTTAGATCCTGAGAAAACTCATAGTTGTCTCATTGAAATATGGTTTCTGAGTGTAATGGTTAATGATCCCACAGTGAACAAGCTGCATGATCTGGAAAAAGTAACTTCATTTTCAAGTTTCCTCATTGTAAAGTGAAGATATTTGAATGAGATGAGTTCCGAAAGTCCTCCTCATTTTGATACCCTCGGACCCTAAGTCAAGTCCTTATATCCAATAGAGTCCTATGAGGGCACATTGCAGGATATCGCAGGATGATAACATATGGCTCCTTGTTTTCTTATATTCTCACTAGAATTACAAATGACACCAAATGAGCTAATATATGTAAGGTGCTTTATAAATCCCGCTCTATCACATACTAACTGTGTGACCCTGGAAAAGTCACTTAAGTTCTCCAATGTCTCAGGCAGTTCTCCAAGTTGCAGAGATTTGCATCTGTAGAAATAATTTCCTCACCAAGGAGTTTTCTCTGCAAGTCAATTCACAGATCCTTTCACTACCCACCCCCACTTGTCCCCGAACTGTGTCCTCCCAGTAGAATATAAGCTCCCTGAGGGTTCCCATTTTTGTGTCCCTAGCACCTGCTGGCACGCAATCCATACTGAACAAACATTTGTTGAATTGAAGTGAATAATATTTTACATAACAATGAAAGTGTCTCATTTTTTTTCAAGATTGCCAAAGGTTTTGAGCATGACTCTGACTACCACATACATACATAAAAACAATAATTAATTTTGAAAGGATGCTGAAGGTCTAGAAGTAAAACCTCTTTTATTAAGCCACTCTTTTGAAGAAAACAACAGAAACTCAATGGAAAAGGCAGTAATTCATAAGAGATTTTCCTAAGGACAGTGTGAGGATAGGAAAGAATCTTTTTTTTCAAAAATGCTTTTTTATTATTGCTCAGTGGAATTTTTTAATAACATGAGGGCACTCAAAAATACATCATCTAACATGTTAAAGAAGGCAAGAGAATTCCCAAAAATTACATTAAATGTGGGCATTTTTATGAATTAGAGTAATAGATAAGGCTTCACGGAACTCATAGGACCTGGCCCCAAATCTCGGCTCTGCTCCTTA
This sequence comes from Phalanger gymnotis, assembly GCA_028646595.1. Lineage (NCBI taxonomy): Eukaryota > Metazoa > Chordata > Mammalia > Diprotodontia > Phalangeridae > Phalanger > Phalanger gymnotis. Next base: position 1,638 of record JAQQSZ010004012.1, read on the forward strand.
GTGTGAGTTTGGGCATATCACTTAACATCTCTGGGCTTCAGATTATTCATCTGTTAAAAAAAAACAGTTGGATTAGACAGCCTCAAAGATCCCTCCCACCTCTAAATCTATAACCTACCCATCTATCTTTAACTATCTAATTGGGCAGAAGTGAGTGTACATACATACATCAATATGAAAATGCTGCCTAGGAAATATATTGATTTTAGAACAATGGGCAAGCTAACAGTTGCTAATGAAATTATGGTAAAATGACTTTTACATCGATGGGTAAGTTAACATGTACTAATGAAATAATAGTGAAATGACATTTAACACTTAACAAACAACATTAGAAAAGAAAGTCACTATCCTGAACTGACAAGTAACTATTTTATAAATTTTAAGGGGGAACAACTTAGTAGACCTTAATTCTAAAAGAAGACCATTTTTACAATCCAATTCTGAAAAGCTCGGCTTGTCTTACCTGACATGGTGCCTAACGAATTCATCTGGGGAGCTAGAGAAGGGTCAACCGTTCTGTACTTTCATTTTCAAGGTAAAAGATCCTTTCTCTTTCCATGGCTTTTAAAAGTGTTTCCTCTCTATTATTGGTTTTTTGGGGGAGCTTAATTCCTTGCTTTCCATTCATATGAATACGTCAGGGCCATTTCTGTGCATTGTAGAGAATTGGGGCATTGGAAACAAGCCAACTTTCTTCAATTTATGCTTTAAATGACTCTTTATAAGAAGTGCATTAGAAGGTTCCTACCTTTTAAGCAAGATGCAGCAGACAGTGTCATTAAATCAGATTGTTCTAGGGCTTATAATGGAAGAACCATTAACAGGTAACTTCAGGGGACGGGGGAGAGGAAGAAAGTGATCTTTTTTCTTCCCCCTTTCACTTGAAATAGTTGTTTCTTGAAATCTCATGGAAGGCTGTAAAGTGATTTTCAACTTGAAGATATAGAGAGTAAAAGAGGCCAAAGTACTCTACATCTATTTTCAGTTATTGAGACATGCCATACTGAGGCCGCCAGAGTCAGCCAGAATGATCTGAGACCTGGGGGATCATAATGGAAATAACTTATAGTAAAATGTATTCCCTATAGGTTTAAATGCAAAATGAGAACCTAACTTTTTATTGCTAGTTAAATGAAATGTGCAGTCTTTTTCCCCTTTTAAGGTCAAGTATGCAGTATTTTGGAAAACAAACCATAAAAACATGATTAGGGAGAGAAAAGGAAGTCATTATTTTCTTCAGTCATAAAGAATGCAGCATCATTCTATCAATCTAATGTATCTTTGTAACAGCCGTGGCAGCATGTGGCAGTGCTTAAATTGCAAATACAGTATTTAAGAAAAAGCTTGGATTAAAAGAGCACCACAATGAGCTGGGGAATATTCAAATGGATTAGATTATCTAGGCAAATCCCATTGCCTTCCCTAATACCTACTTAACATTGCATATTGACATGCTAGCTGTGTATAGCTAAGCTTATAAACATGAAATATTTGTGTGTGACTATAGATAGATAAGTTTACACATACATATATATGTGTGTATATAGAGAGAGGTTAATAGATGATAGTCAAATATAGTAAGATGACAAATTGATGGTAGATAGATAGGTGAAGAGAGAGAGGAGAGAGAGAAATATGGATAGACAGACAGCTGACAAGTGGATGGATTGATGAATAGATAGATAGAATGATGATAGATATATAGACATGTAGATGGATGAATAAATAGATAAGTAGATAGGTCCATGGATAGATAGACAGGTGGATAGATAATATATAGATAAGAGGATAGATAGATAGATAGACAGATGGATGGATGAATAGATGGACAAATAAGTAGATGGAGAGAGAGAAAGAGAGAACCAGGCTGATGATTTCTTCAGTATAAAGAATTCCTGGTATGGAAATTCCTTCCACTTTTGCCAATCAGCAAGTTTTCTTAAATTTGGACTCTTAGAAAATTGCCTGGGACATAGAGAGGCTAAGTAACTAGCCTATGGGCAAAAAGCTAGAATGTGATAACCTGGCCTAATGGATACATAATAGCATGTGGAACCAGGAAGACCTGGGTTCAAATCCTGCTTCCAACGCTTTCTAGCTGTGTAACCATGGGCAGGTTTCTTAACCATTCTGAGTCATACGTTCTACTGCTATAAAATGGACATATTAATAGTTCCTATATTGTAGGGTTTTTGTGAGGTTGACATGACATGATGCCTGTAAAGTGTTTTGCAAACCTTTAAAGGGTATAGGAGTGTTCAATATAATTATTACGTGTCAGAAGCAATATATAAACCTTAGCCTTCTTGACTCCAAGGCTAGCTAGCCTGCTAGCTACTATGTTGGGCATGCATACAAATGCATACACACACACATACATACACACACACACAGTTCAATAGGTCCAAAGCCACAAAGTAAAGTGAAAAACATAGGTAATATATAACACCTACTACTTATTTTGGGATGTGCTTAGAAGAAAATTAATCAATCAACAAGCAGTTATTTTGTGGGTTTTTTGGGTCATTTCAATTATGTACAACTCCCCATGACCCTACTTGCAGTTCTCTTGGCAAAGATACTGAAGTGGTTTGATATTTCCTTCTCCAATTTATTTTACAGATGAGGAAACTGAGGCAAATAGGGTTAAGTGACTTGCCCAAGGTCACACATCTAGTAAGAGTCTGAGGCCACATTTGAACTCAGGTTTTCCTGACTCTAGGGCTAGATCCACTGTACCACCTATCTGCATTATAAGCATTTATTAAGTACTTGCTATGTTCCAGGCATTATGCTAGGCACTGTGGACACAAATAAAATGACAAAATGACACAAATGTCTGTCTCTTCCCTCTGGGAGCCTGGCACATGATAGGTGCTATGTAAATGCTGGTTATTATTATGATGATTATTATTGTTAATAAATCACTCTGGGATCTGTCAAAACAGACAGTATAGAAACTTCCAGAATTTTCCTAGCTGTATAACTCTGAAAATGTCATCTAACTGTTCTTATCCTCAATTTCCTTATCTGCAAAATAGGGTGAACCATTGCACCTACTACATAGGATTGGAAGGAAGATCAAATGATGTGACAGATATGAAGTACTATGCAGACTTTAAAGGGACCTAGAAATCTTAGTTTTATTATTTATTTTATTTTAAAGTTAATTTTTTCCACCTACTCCTTCCCACTTCATAAAGCGTGATTGTGCCACCAGACACATACCAAGGTTTAATTATAGCTATAAAAATGAAAACTTGTCAGAAAACATGTGGTTGTTGTTTTTAATGAAGTTGTCTCCTTCAGTGAGTGAGAAGTTGAAAAATAGGATAATCCTGCTTTGAAGTGAATGCCCTGTGTTTAATTCAAAGGGAAGGCAAACTACCAAAATGGAAATTAAAGCCCTCCGTTTTGTCCCTTTCTTTATGGATGGCGCTTCTATTCCTATCGAAGGGAACTTATAAGGAGAAAGAAATACCAAAAAAAGACGTGGGGGCTCAAAAATAAATCCATTAGTTCATCATCTACTTGCCTCTACAGTGACGCAAATACTCTTCAAGTAAGTTCAATTCATGTAGATCCATAGCTTGGCACCTACATTTAGGAGAGTAACTGAGCTCTAAAATACACCTCAGTATCAGGGACCAGCACATGCACAGAATGCCTCCAATGGTATCTCCTTAGTGGTGAGACTGGAGATCCTGCTTCTGGGAGGGCGAAGACGACACACAGTAGAGACACATTGGAAAGGCTTTCTGTAACTGATTAGTCTGTTTGTCATATGGTGAATGGTAGCCTCTTTGATAGACTGCAGAGCCAGGCATTGTGATAGGCACTTTACAATTATCTCATTTGATCCCCACAACAACCCTGGAGGTAGGTGTTATTATTATCATCCCCTTTTACAGATGAGGAAACTAAGGCAAACAGGTTAAGTGACTTGCCCAGGGTCACATAGCTATTAAGAATCTGAGTCAAGATTTGAACTGAGTTCTTCCTAATGCCAAGTCCAAGGCTATCAAGTGTGCCACCTGGCTGCGTCTTTTCTTGGATGGAAAGCCCAAAGAGTTTAGGACTCTCTAGTCTGACTCCCGCTGCCTGCTACCATAGGAAGAGCGCTGGGTTTGGAGTCCAAGGCCCTAAGTTCAGAACTTACCTCTGCTATTTACAATCTGTGCGACCCAGGCAAGTTGATGAACTGCCCAGTTTTTTCACCTGTAAAATGAGTGGGAGGGAGGGCCTGGGGAAAAATGGTCTCTGACATTCCTTCTACCTCTAGGTCCTAATATAGGTTCAGTTTGACAATTCACATCCTCATCTTCACCCTGGCTATTTTCCACCCTGCTCACTGATCCACCCTCTAAACCACACCTGCTCTGAACTCCTGGGACCATGAAGCTTCACGTCCACTCTAGCTATGATCTACTCCGCTGCCATGTGTACTCCCATCACCCAGAACTGTAGTCAAATCAAGATTCCCTTTGCCTACAGAAGGAGAATGTCAATAAATTGTTTCAATGGCTCTCTGTGGCTCCTCTCACCGTCCTGAGACTTCCCAAAACAGAGCATCCACCCTCAGCCACCACACACAAACTTATATACATACCCTCCCCACATGCACATGTAAACACAAATACACATATACATACAAGCATATGTACATGTGAATATATCAACATATACATGTGTATATGTGTATTATAATGAGATTGTATATATGTATACATATATGCATATGAGTGTATACAGTCTCCCACTATCAGAATGTAAGCTTCTTAAGTCCAGAGATTGTTCCAGTGTCATATTTGTATACCCAGTACTTGGTACCTGGTAAGCATTTAATAAATGCCTCATTTATGCAATTAAAATAGAGACGATTTGGTGAGTAATACAGTAGGAAATAGGGAAGGATGTTAAGAATGAAAGTAATTTATACATGTTTTGTCTCTCTCTGGAAAGCACGTTTACTTTCATAAAGCTGGAATTTTAAGATAGCCACTTTCTGGCATTGTACCATGTATTTACAGTAAAACAATAAAAAACACTTGTTTTCAAAAAAAATCCTTAATATTTAATTTTATCTGTCTAGATAGAGATAGAAAGTGTCAATTCAAACCAGAAAAGGGAAAAAAGCTGGGAGTGTAGGAAATGTACTAGGAATCATCTTTGTGACCCCTTGTTCCAGGGATCTTTCTCACAAGCTCCTGTCCTTGGAGGTTTTCCATCAGAAGCTAAATGACCACTTGTCAAGGCTATTAGCAAGACTTTTAGCAGCCCAATTTTCTGAATTGGGCTGATCTATATGGCCTCTGAGATCCATTCTAACTCTGAAATTCTGTTTTTCTATCTATTTTGCTGTCATAGCTATGGCACAAGTATGATTCTGGAATGATTTATTTTTTTTCTCCAGGTAGAAGAGAGGAGGTTTGACCACAGTCTCAGCTAATACACTCATAGAATGACCAGAATATAATTACAAAGTAATAAATAAAAGGCTGGCAGCTAGGTGGCATAATGGTTAGAGCACTGGGCTTAAAGTCAGGAAGACTGATCTCCTGAGTTCAAATCTGGCTTCAAACACTTAGTAGCTGTGGGACCCTGGACAAGTCACTTAACTCTGCCTCAGTTACTCATGTAAAATGACAAACCACTCCAGTATTTTTGCCAAGAAAACTCGAAAAATGGGTCACAAAGAGTCCAAGATTTGACAACAGCAAATATAAGGGCATGGAGTTTTAATGTATAATTTAATGTGTAAATTACAGAATTTTGGAGTTGGAAAGGACCTCAGAAACTAAGTCAAATGTACATGTGCTCCTACAATAAAGAAATCCCCACTCTGGAACAACTGACAAATGGATATCTAGTCTTTACTTAAAGACTTCCAATGAAAGGGATCCCACTACTACTGTGTTAGCAAATAGAATTATCATAGAATAGAATATCTCATATCATATAGGAGTCTTCCATAAAAGTCCCACTCTGATGACACAGAGCAGTGGGGAGGTAACCCTGGGTTCCTGAAGGCTTTGCCAATGGAGCACAAGTTTTTGGAAGATGCTATCATTTGTTTATTTGTTTGTTTGTTTGTTTTTAGTTTTCAACATTCACTCCTATAAGATTGAGTTCTAAGTTTTCTCCCCCTCCCTCCACTCCCACCTCCCCAAGATGGCATGCAATCTGACATAGGCTACACATGTAAATATATTTTCACATTAGTCATGTTGTAAAGAAGAATTAAAACCAAAGGGAAAAATCATGAGAAAGAAGAAACAAAGAGAGAGAGAAGAAGAAACAAAGAGAGAGAGAGAGAGAGAGAGAGAGAGAGAGAGAGAGAGAGAGAGAGAGAGAGAAAAGAAGAAGAAGAAGAAGAAGAAGGAGAAGAAGAAGAAGAAAAAATAGTATATTTCAATCTGTCGTATTGAGGGTGATAGACCATGCCAACTGTCCAAGGATTAGCCAGTGAAGGACATCATGGCTTATTACTGTAGGCTTATTACTAGGTGATGAATTCTTTAGGGTAACCCGACCCTATAAAAATGACTTTCAATTAAGGTTCCCTGAAGAACCCACTAATATCTTTTATCTTATATCTTGTCTATAAAAGAAATACAACTGATTAAAATGCTTCATATGCAAATATTAAAAATGTTCTGTAAGCAGAAAAATACATGGTGAACGTTTGGCATTTACAAGGACTAATTTCTGTCCAAATTTAATTCCTGAAAGAATACTCTATTATGTCATTTATCTTTGCTTTGTGAACATCAAGACTAATTTAAGTACAAGACAATATTAAATGGTTTACATTTGCTTTTCCTTTGAAGGTATCCAGGTCAAGCAGCCTTTAGAAAAGAGAAAATCTTGTGCAACTAACCACACTGATTAAAAAAAAAACCACATTAGACAGGCAAAAAACCAAATTCCTCTTACACCTCAATGAAAGGGTCCCAAGTGGCCCCCAAACTACTTCCAAGTATCACTAAGAGCCATGTTTTTGACCACACTTTCTAATTCTGTCTTTATAATATTTTGTGTGTAGCCAAAAGTAAAGCAACATGTAATATTATTTTAAAGGCTTGTTCTAAAAGTATATCAATTCCCCTGAGAATGATTGCCATGTCTGTTATACATAAAAATGTCAGTATGCCTCTATCATGCAAATCAGGCATATAAGCATTCAATTACCCAATTTGCATGCACAAAATGCAGGTTTTCAGAATGGATGCACTAGCAGAATCACATACAGCTTGATGGAATTTGGAAGAATCATTCCAGGTACAATTAAGTCTTTTCACTCACTTGGCAATCCTTGGTGTGGGTAGTTCCACACCAAACTGCCCCATGTTTTTTTCTTTCCTTTTTTTCCCACTTGGAATAATTTTTATTTTTAAATTGATTTAACAAAATTACATTTATCAACTATATATTTATTCAGTTTTTTAGGAAGGAACAAAGAAGGAAGGAAGGAAGGAAGGAAGGAAGGAAGGAAGGAAGGAAGGAAGGAAGGAAGGAAAAAGAAAGAAAGAAAGAAAGAAAGAAAGAAAGAAAGAAAGAAAGAAAGAAAGAAAGAAAGAAAGAAAGAAAGAAAGAAAGAAAGGAAGGAAGGAAGGAAGGAAGGAAGGAAGGAAGGAAGGAAGGAAGGAAGGAGGGAGGGAAGCAGGGAAGGAAGGAAGGAAGGGAGGGAGGAAGGAAGGAAGGAACGAACAAAAAAAGGAAAAAAGGGAAAAAGGGAAAAAAAGAAGAAAGGTTTTTGTAACAACAACGTGGCTTGCGGCTGCTGTGGCTATGTAAGGTCAATAACACCAGCACACAGGAGGGCCAAGTCAATGAATCAGCAAGCACCTGTAAAATGCCTGCTCTGTGCCAGCTACCATGCCAGGTGATGGGAACATAAAAACAAAGAAGTCCTTGCCATAAATGAGCTTAGATTCTACTGGAGAAGATATATTCATATATAAGTAAATACAAATATACAAAGACAACAAAATGTTGTGGTGCAGGACTCTTGCCCCTAGGAATGGGCAGAAAAAGCTCCATGTAGAAGGAAAAATTTAAACTGGACTTCAAAAGAAGAGCCAGAAGTAAGGAGGAGGTCCATTCAAGGCACAGGGGAAAGACATAAAGATGAGAGGAACAGGAAGAAGTTCAGTTTGGTTGTTCTACAGAGTACAGGAAAAAGAGTAATGTATAACAATTGTAACATCCCCTCTGGTTACACCCCACTTGCACTCTATTGGGTCGCTGGAAGGCAGATGTAGGGTCTATCCTATGGGTAGCTATTTCTAAAACTGTGAACTCATGAGCCCCCACTAGTGTGCTTCCCATTACTAAAAGTGTAAAGTAAAAACAATAGTTATGAAACATTTCCCCCATAAAATGGCAGGGTAGTCCTTCACAAGTCTGCACAGTGCCCATGCTTGGGGGCAGGGAAAATACTACTCATGCGATACAGAAAACTTACAATTCATGGTATTGCAGGGTCTAGAGATTTTTCATAGAGTTTTTACATAACTCATTCTAGAAATAGTATTTCTTCTCGGCCAGTTGTTCAGTAAATTGCCCAAGTCTGTTCCCCATAATCTGACTCTCTTTTCTGATACAAGGAGTCATACTCCTCAAGGCTATTTCCTCCCTCAGGTGATTACCTCCTGTATCCTGATCAATCTGAAATATGTGTATTTGTCCCTGAGTGGACACAGCGTCTCAGTAGTTCCCCTTCAAATCTGTATTACTGATAGGGGTTGGAGAGAGAGAGAAATCTCCTTACTTCCTCCCCTCCCTCTCCCCCATGCATTGATCTCTTCCACCAGCATCTCTTGATTTGCAATCTCTTCAACTCTAAAACTGGTGAAAATTATCCAGAGCTTAGTTATTTCAAAGCTTCCAGAGATGTGGCTCATTTGTTTCCTCAGCCAATGGTCTTATTCCTTTCTTGATTCAATCAGACAGGTATTAGTACCTTATAGAAGGACAGGAATAAGGGCATCTTTACAGTTAGTTTCATAACTTGCAAACACCTCATGATTATAGTCAATGCCTTCTATGATTAGAGCATAGGGTTCAAATTGGTCTCTTACAAAACTCACTTAACTAGCTGTGTGACCCTTGACCTCTTAATACTTCAGGAAACTTCTAGGTTTAACTGCGAAGTCGAAGACAGATTGAAACGAGTATTTGGGGAAGGAGTTTACAGCTGGTAGTTCCCTATGCTGATGAAATTCTAAATCTTTTGTAGGTTCTCATAGTGATAATCAATATATACATTACATTTTTGTTTTTGCTATACATATTACTCAGTTCTATACTTTTCACTTTGTATTATCTCATGTGGACATTTTCATATTTCTGCATAGTTCTTATATTTCTTACCCTTTATGGTAATAAAGAATACTATTACCTTGAGGTACCAGTCAGTTTAGCTATTTCCAAACTACCAGACACTTGACTTGTTCATTATTCCAAATAGAGAAACTATGAACATCTTTGTTCAAAGGTTTATTTTTTCCTTTAAATCATTATTTTAGGATATATTCTCAGAAGTGTTATTTTTAAGTAAAAGGGTATGACCCATTTCATGCCAATTTGTACGTTGTCTCTAACAATCCATTTCCTCTCCCTGCTCTAGTCCTCTTTTTTTCTTCCCCCATCCTCACTGTCCTGTCAGAATTCTATAGTATTACTTTGGGGTGGGGTGCTGTATACATCCTATATGTGCACCTTTAATAAAATTCAGTTTGTCCGTCTATACAGGGTCAGATAGACACGCAAAACTCACAAATACCATAGGTCAAGTCTTTTGCCTTGGCTCAATGACTTCACTAGCTAGGAGATAAATCATCCTCCAATTCCTCCAGCTTAAAATTAACAGAATACATTTACTAATTTCAAGATGGGTTAACTTAAAAGGAATGTTTCTTCTTCTGCGTAGATAAGCATGAAAATAGTGAGACAGTATATATGGTAGGATGAACTGGCCAAAGGACCAGGAATTAGGAGACTCTAGTTTTACTCTTGGCTTTTCTACTAACTATAAGATAAGATTGGTTAGCTCTTTCAGGGGCAGCTAGGTGACTCAGTGAGATGGAGCACTGGGCATGGAGTCAGGAAGACCTGAGTTCAAACGTGACATCAGACACTAACTGTATGACTCTGGGCAAGTCACTTAACACTGTTTGTCTCAGCTTCCTCATCTGCAAAATGAGAAAGAAATGACAAACTACTTCAGTGTCTTTGCTAAGAAAACCCCAAATGGGGTCACCAAGAATTGGACATGACTGAATACAATTGAATAACAAGCCTTTTTAGATTAAGTAGGAGAAATATAGCTCTATGCATCCATCCATTTTCTCCTTCTCCTACCACTGATACTAAGAGAAACGTCTTTCTATTTTGAAAGAAAAATATCCTTCATTCTTTAGTAGCTATGTATCTTTTATTATCTCATATATCTTATTGGTCTTATTAATATAGTATAAGATGTTATATGTGTATATATATTTATAAACTATGTAATTAGCTAAAAAGCCTCAGAGACTGATGATATTTCAAACATCCCCTGTTCCAGTGATGCTAATAAGAGTCCTAAAACCACGAGAGGGGTGCTTACTCATCCAGTCTCCCTATTCCCTTGCTATTGGCAAGGGTTCTAAATCATCTCACTTGAAATATTAATGGGCACACCAGCCAAGCAAAACTATTTCCCTCTGTGATTCCTTATTCTCACATGTCTACCTCTCCTCCTTCATATTCTCCTCCAATAATTTTGCATAGAAAGCACTCAGGCATAAATTTTTGTTTGAAAACTAAAGGAAATAGAATTGATTTGATGCCAAAAGGTAATGAGGAAAAGTTTTAGGAGTCCCTTCACCTTCACACTGATGCATGCATTTATTCATCTACAATGAACTTACTCACAGAGAAGCCTAAGGTTTTTCCAGGACCCCCACCAATCGCCCAAGTGAGAGAGGTGTGGATTCCCGGCATCACAGAATGGGGCCTGAGATGCTCTTCCAGCCAGGCATTACCACCCCCCACAAGCAATGACTTTAGCCTCCAATTACATCTTAGTTTCTTTCCTGAGATAATAGATACTGAAGTAGTGCTCAATTTCATAAGTGTTTTCTCAGTTATTTGATTTTATCGTCACATAAAAGAATTACTGAAGTTTATGGCTGAAATGCACTTTATCTGCTCTAGTCCAATTCCTTCATTTTATTTTATTTTATTAGTTCAACCTATGATTTTATTGGTGTAGAGAATTCTAGCTGAGGAAACTCCCTCCATCCATGAAGATTGTATATTCTTCTATCAGTCACTTCTAGTCTTAGAGAATTTCCTGGGGCGCTAAGATGGTTTGTGATTTACCCATGGTTATATAACAGAAGAAGGACTTAAACCCAAGAGTTCCTAACTTCAAAGTCAGCTGTTCACTACAACACATTCCAAAGGGGCAAATCAGCTTTACCGGAAGGAAGGAAGGAAGGAAGGAAGGAAGGAAGGAAGGAAGGAAGGAAGGAAGGAAGGGAGGAAGGAAGGAAGGAGAGGATAGAGAAAGGAGAGAAGGAAGAAAAGAGAGAGAGAGAAGGAAAGAGAGAGAAAGAAAAGCAAGAAAGGAAGGATGGAAGGAAGGAAGAAAGAAAGAAAGAGGAAAAGAGAGAGAGAAAAACAAAGGAAGGGAGAAAGAGGAAGGAAGGAAGGAAGGAAGGAAGGAAGGAAGGAAGGAAGGAAGGAAGGAAGGAAGGAAGGAAGGAAGGAAGGAAGGATAGAAGGAAAGAAAGAAGAAAAGAAAGGAAGAAAGAAGGAAGGAAGGAAGGAAGGAAGGAAGGATAGAAGGAAGGAAGGAAGAAATGCAATTCTTTTCACTGACCCCAGTGGCTCCAGCGAGGTGTTATTAACTTTATTCAATAAACAAGAAGATTGAGGCCCAGAAAAATTCAAGGTTTTGTCTTGATCACAAGAAAATAGGCACTACATTATTATTGGAGCTGTGAATTACTCCAGCCCTTCTGGAGAGTAATTTGGAACTATGACCCAAATTACACACACCATTAGGCCTACACCCCAAAAATATCAAAAAAGGAAAATGACTCATATGTATAAAAATACTGTTTTTTTCATAGTAACCCAAAACTATGAACTAAAAAAGTGCCCACTTATTAGAGAATGGTTAAATAAATTACGGTATAGAATTAATAGAATGTTAAATAAGTTGAAAAGGATGGTTTCAAAGAAACCTGAGAAGATTTGTCTGAACTGAAGCAGTGTGAAGTGATCAGAACTGAGAGAATGGCTTTATATGACAACAACAACACTGTAAAGAACCAGAACTTTGAAAAACTTTAATGAACTGTGATTCCAGAGGATGAGCAATAGAGCATGTCAGCCACCTTGTCAAAGGGAGGTGAGCAGCTCAATACGCAGAATGAAACATGTTTTCGATCACAGCCAATAGGTGAATTTGTTTTGCTTGCACATGCTTGTTTGTAATGAAGGTTTTCTTCAGTGTAAGAGGAAGAAAAAAGCAATGCTTGTTCAATAAAGAAATAGTTCAAAATTTTAAAAACAGATAGAAAACTTGAAAGAAAGGAAGGAAGGAAGAGAGAGGAAGGAAGGAAGGAAGGAAGGAAGGAAGGAAGGAA
>JAQQSZ010004013.1:0-14283 GCA_028646595.1 Phalanger gymnotis
GGTATGTGAATGGAATGGAATACTATTGTGGTATAAGAAATGATGAGCAGGTGGACTTCAGAAAAACCTGGAAAGACTTACATGAACTGATGCTGAGTGAAGTGAGAAGAACCAGCAGAACACTATACACAGTAACAGCCACATTGTTTGAAGGTCAACTCTAATAGACTTAGCTCTTCTCAGCAATACAACGATCCAATACAATTCCAAAAAAACTACGGAGTCTGAATGCAGATCGAAGCAGACTATTTTCTTTTATCGTTGTTTTCTTTCTCATGGATTTTCCCTTTTGTTCTGATTCTTCTTCCACAACATGAATAATGTGGAAATGTTTAATATGATTGTATATTAAAGCATATATTAGATTGCTTGCTGTCTTGGGGGGGGGAGGGAGGAGGGAGAAAAAAAGAATTAACTTCTTTGAGATTGCCCATAGGCTCATTGGAATTTACAAGACCCACAAAGTCATCAGATCCAAAGCTGAACCTGAGTCTGTTGTGACAACTTGGAATCAGTGTGTGTGTATTATTGAGCTATGGTTTTTGTAGTCTTCCAGTTTTGTAAATATATTTTCATAAACTGTTTATATATCTGTTTTATTGTTTGCTTTTTTTGTCAGGCCTCAATGATAGCTATGGGAGTTCCCCCTTTTAAGATAAGACCTGAAAAAAGCCTACAACAGACCCGCCCCCTGTGGGGAAAGGTCATAGTGGGGGAGGGGCTAATATAGAAGTTTCCTGGACCTGGGCAGCAGGCCTGAGCAGTAGTGAGCCTCACGGCCAGGGGAAGAATAGCCCCATTTAGGTTCTCAGCCCCCTGAGTAGCAGAGAGGAGCCTGCCCCAGCTAGGGAGACAGTGAAAGCAGGAAGAGATCTCCCCAGAGCTCTCCATGTCTACCAGGCTGCTTATAGCTCCCATCTTGTGGGGCAGAGAAAGCTAGAAGGGACCTCAGAGGCCAATTTAGCTCCCTGCCCCCTTGTTTTACAGAGAAATAGGCCCAGGGAGGTAGATTAATTTCTCCTAATTTAGCATTCAGAGGTAGGATTTCTACCCAGAGCTTCTGACTCCAGAGCCAGTTAGTTCCCTCTGGTGGTGTTGGGGTTTTTCTTTGGAAGGGGGGAGGGGGTGCTTTTTTTGTTTGATTTGCTATAACTAGCAAAATGATACATTTTACATTGAAAGTGTCCTTTTTAAACTCAGATCCATTTTCTACAACCCAGTCATTCTATAATGAACCTTTAATTGAATTGTCCATGGTAAGAATACACATTTTAGTACTTATCCTCATCCTCTATGGACAACTGGTCTTGTGTTGTTGAAACAATGGGAACCTTCTCAAAGTGGCATCTCCAGGCAGGTATCTTGGAACCCACCAGTGAGGCCATCCTCGACCTACCTGCATTTTAGCAATGTCACCAAGAGAAAACATCAAAATGAGTTGACTCAGGCAGCCCTGGGATGGACGGGAATATTAGGAGATGACACACAGGTTCCTGCTCTTCCAGACAGTCAGGGTTTCACAAGGTATGGGCCTAAGCTGAGACCTTTGCCCCTTGCCCCCAAAAGAGTTTAGGTCCCATTTGTCTAAAGGGACCTGGAAAACTCCACCTTGAAATCTCCTTGGATTTCCCCCACTTGATCTGGTGTGAGCTTGAGGTCAGAAGCCTTTCTTTATGGCTAGGCCCAACTCTTTGTGATCTCAGGATCTCCTGTGGTTACTTCCCACACTTGATCCTATCAAAATCCCATTCTCCAGGCTACTGGTCACTCCCATCAAGGCCAGCCCTGGACTCTTTCCTCAGCCTTTCTGTATATAAGATCCATCTTGTCTCCATGGAGGTGCTCGGATTCTACCTAGCCGGTTTACATCAGCATTAGAAGGCTCAAGGTTCAATCTGGCTGCTGGCATTAGCGATACAAATGCTCAGGCTCCTGAAGAGTCTACCCAATATGGTGGATCTTTAATAAACTTTGTCTTAAAAAAAGGCTTGGGTCGAATTCATTCAGCATGCCAGTGTTTTGGGGTTCAGCAGCCCTAAACCTCAACAGGCTGACACTGACCTAACACTGGAAAGTGTCTGATTTTGTTCTAGCCTGTCTGAGGGATGATGAAGCAGGTGGGGGACTGGCCCACGGATGAAACTAGGAAGTGGTGCTTCTGGGGGTCAAGCTGAGGTCTCCCCCAACTAACTCCCCAGGCTTGGCCCTGCTGCCTCCAGAAAAGGAAAAGCACTCCTCCCAGGGTGCACAGTTTGACTCAATATCAAACGGTTAATGGCCTTCAAGATGCTCCATGCTAGACTGGGAGGGTTGGAGGGTTTTAGCCATGGGAAAGATCACCTTGATTTATTCAGCGTGACCCCAGAGCAGCAGCAGCAGGAGGAGCAGCAGACTAGGCCTCAAGGCCAGGAAACCCTGGGTTCCAGCTCCCCCTACATATCTGCTCCTGCTCTAAGCAGCTTTCTTGGCATGGACTGTGTTGCTTACCTGTCCTGTAAAGCAGGTTTCCTCACCCCAGGATTCCCAGTGCTAAAGACATCAGGGGTCCAATCCCTGTCACTTATGTAGAAGAGGGATGGCATCGACTGAGCTAGCCCCCACTGCTCCTGGTTCTGCCCACTTGTGTCCAACACAACCATTTTTCTCCCACTTAAGAGCCTTTCCCTGGCATCTTCAGACTAAACATGGCCCGATTCTTCCAACTGATGGTTGGACTAAAGTCACCAAACCAGAGCTGTCCAAGTCCCCAGGCTGTAAGGAATGCAGCAACCAGATTAAAATGTAATTGGGAAATGTTTACCAAAATCAATAAAAATACAACCTAGATGATACTAATTTGTGATTTTCTAAGTCATAATGCTAACCCACAGAGATCTGTTTCTATTTGAGTTTGATACCAATGCACTACTAGATCCCCACACACACTTTTCAGCTTATAACCAACTTCTCTATAATGAAAATTCAATGATCAATAAAAAGGGATAGAATTCGGTTACATTCTGCTCAGGATTCCCATCTCATTATACTCTTCTGGACTTTCCCATTACGGTCCCAGAACTTCATTCTCCTGCAAAACTGAAACACCTCTCGCGTCTAAGTAACTGAAGGAATATTTGTTGTTCATGGGTAGATAAGGCCAATATGATAAAAAAAAAAAATGACAATTTTTACCTATGCTATCTATTTAATGCCATCCCAATTACATTACTAAAAATTATCTTACTGAGTTAGAAAAAAAAATTAACAAAGTTTATTTGGAAGAACAAAAGGCTAGGATCTTCAAAGGAAACAGATTCAGTAGTATCAGACCTTAAACTATAAGATGAGAGAATTGTTGAAGTGTAAAATGGGTAATTTTGATTATTTTAAGTTAAAATTTTCTTATATAAATAAAACCCATGTAGCCAAGGCTAGAAGGAATGCAGAAAATTGGAGGGAAAAACTTTCATAAACAATCTCTCAGATAGGATGTGATTGGGTTGGGATACTGCTGTGGTGTAGGAAATGATGGAGCTGGTTGATTTAGAAAAACATGGAAAGACTTGGACTTTGGAAGGAAGATGCTATCTACCTTCAAAGAAACAGACGATAGGAGGAAATAAGCATAGTGTGGTCTTACATGTATATGTACGAGTGTCTATGTGTGTGTGTATGTGCTTAATTGTAGCCTTTGGAATGAGGTAGGGGGAGGGAGGGGAAAAAGATAAAAAATATACAGTAGAGAACAAAAGAAACTCAACAAAGAAGCAAAGAAAGGCTGAGCAGCTCTGAAAACAATGTGTAGTATTTACTATACAGGTTTTCTTGAAATAGAAATTGTTTTATATTGAATCCTCTCTTATGGTCTGCTGTGTACATGGCAATGTTTTTTTCTTTCTTTTCTCATTTTCTATTTTAAGTTTAAAATAAATTTTTAAAATTTACCAAAAAAAGAAAGTCTGAGTCACCTCATCAGTACCCTCTTCTCCTCTGACTAGAGGTTGGAGCCCAGAGTTGCCCCCAAAATATCCATTAAGGGAGGGCTCTCGAGCTAGCCACTCCATTTCCCACCCTTGTTCCCTTGGATTTCTACAATCACGGCCTCCTGCCAGGTAGGCCACCCTTCCCCACTTGTCAGCTTCCTTTTGAGTGTTATCTTCCTCCATTAGATTGTAAGTTCTTTGATTGTATAAGTTTTGTTTCCTTTTTCCTATTCATAACCTCAGCACTTACCATAGTGCCTGACACCTAGCAGGCAGGCAAAAAGAGAAGTCTGATGGAACAGGCCAGGCATCAAGACCACAAAAAATCTGATTAGCCTTGGCAAGGAGATTCCTTTCTCCCCGTTTAAGTAGAAAGGAATTTCATTAAAAATAACTGCAGAATGTATAAAACACCTTTGAGTCTTTCTGCCAAGACATAGGAACTATATAAATATGACTACAAAACACTTCAGAAATGCAAACCTAAATAGAGAAATAGTAACTGTGGTAGGCTCAGTGACACAATAAAAACTGAAATACTACGTACATTTCATTTTTCAGTGACATACCAAACTACCAAAGGATTACTTTATAAAACTAGAAAATAAATTTTAAATGAAATTCAACTGAAAAGAAGTAGTCAAGAATCTCAAGGGAAAAAAAAATATAAAAAGCAGGAAAGAAGGGCTAGGGTTCGATAAACCCAGAGACCTGAGCTACCAGGGTAAGAACTCACTATTCAACAAAAACTGCTGGGAAAAGTGTAAAGTTTGTATGGCAGAAATTACATATAAACCTGCATCTCACATTATATATCACCATAAGTCCCAAAAGGATATGCGGCGTAGACATAAAGAGTGACATCAGAAACAAATTATCCTTTGTGTTCAAAAGGGACTAATGACACTGACCTGCAAGTGAATTGGACTTAAGTGAGGCAGAGTTGCAGTCAGCGTGTCTCTTTCAAAGTTATCAAAGTCCAGTGACAAAATAAATGTCAAGGAATAAGGAAGAGATTGCCTTCCAAATCTATGGTTAAGTGAAAAGTTCATAACTAAACAAAGGATAGAGGATCATGAAAGATAAAGTGGATAATTCTGATAACTTAAAATTTAGTTTTTGCATAAACAAAACCAATGCAACTACAATTAAAGGGGAAACAGTTAATGGGGGAAAAAAATCTTTGAAGCAAGTTTCAGTTATAAGGATCTCATTTCCAAGACATATATGGAACTGATTCAAATTTACAAGAAAAGGGAAGCCATTTCCCACGTGATAAATGGACAATGAAGAGGCAATTTTCTTTCTTTTTAAAAAAAGTTTTCTGATCCAAATTCTCTCCTTCCTTGCCCTCTCTCCTTCCCTCAAATAAAGAAAGCAGGAAAAACAAAACTTCTTTTACAAATATATATAATGAAGCAAAACAAATTCTGGCATAGCCCGTATCTGGAAAAAAAAAAAAAAGGTCTCAAGCCACACTTTGAGTTTACCACATCTCTCTCAGAAGGGAGCTCTCATGCTGTAACCTCTTTCATCATTTTCTTTCTATCCCTTTCATGCTGTATCCTCTGGAATTTTGGCGGGTCACTGTGTTGATCAGAGTTCCTAAGACTTTCAAAGTTGTTTGCCTTTATAAACATTGTTATTATATAGACTGTCATCCTGGTTCTGCTCACTTCACTTTGCATCAGTTCATGCAAGTCTTCTCCTGTGTCTCTGAAACTATTCCTTTGATCCTTTCTTACAGTTCATCAGCATTCCATCACATACACATACCATGACTCTGAACAGGAAATTTTCTAAGGAAGATATCCAGGCTATTAATAACCACATGAAAAAAGGCTCCAAGTCATTAATTGAGAAATGTAGATTAAAGCAACTCTGAGGTTCCAGCTCACACCCAACAGATCAGCAAAGCTGACAGATTTTGGAATGACTGGAGGAAAACAGGCATATTGATGGAGTTATGAATTTCCCGAGAAGGCCACCGGAACTACGCCCTGAAAGTTAGTAAACTGTGAGGCCCTCCTCCACCCAGCAATGCCTCTATCAAGCCTAGAGAGATCAAAGAAAGTCATTAGTTAATAGGCATTAATTAAGCGTTTTCACTGTTCCAGACATTGAGCTAACAGCTCAGAATACAAACACAGCCAGACAGAAAGTCTGAAGTACAGCCTTGAGAGGAAAGTTAAAGGATGTGTGTGTGTGTGCACAAAGAATGTCTATAGTCGCTCTTGCGGCAAAGAGAACTAGAGACCAAGCAGGTGAAAATCAGCTGGAGGACAGAGAAAAAATTAAGGGATGTGAACACAAAGGAATACATTATGTTGTAAGAGGAGAGGGATGGTTTTGGGGAATCATGGGAAGATTTACATTAATTGACAAAGAGTGAGCAGAAGAACCCAAACAATTTATACTCTAAGGACAAAGACTAACAATGCCCAACCTTGATTCCAGAATGCCCATGATGAGGCCTGCTACCCACGTCCTGACACAGAGATGATGGACTCAGCATGCAGATTGAGTCATCTATTTTTTTAGATGTGGCCAACGTGGGAAGAATGTTTTGCTTAACCATACATATTTCTGACAAGGATTTTTTTTTTCCGATGGGGAAGAGAAAATAGATCTTTGTTTATTGAAGAAAAAATCCACTTCATCAGAGACCAAAGCAAAGATATGAGGGTGATAAAGGTTTTTAAGGTGCAGACTAGCAGAAAAGACTACTCAAGACTATTCTATTTCTTCAAGAAGATTGTGGAGGATGGAGGCACAGGGTGAACGTGTGAGCCTTGAGAAGAAACAGATCACAATGACAGTGGTGTGGAATGTGATAGACTCAGTTAAGGAGGAGGGTCCAGGGGAGGTTAGGGTACAGCGGAAAGAACGCTGGCTTCTTCAGTCATTTCCTGGGCCTCATTTCCTCTCATCTGTCAAAAATAGGTGGTGGGATTAGACAGCCTGAGGTCCCCTCCAGCTCGAGACCCATGATCCTAGTCAGAGACATGGAAGCAGGAGCAAAGAAGC
This sequence comes from Phalanger gymnotis, assembly GCA_028646595.1. NCBI lineage: Eukaryota > Metazoa > Chordata > Mammalia > Diprotodontia > Phalangeridae > Phalanger > Phalanger gymnotis. Next base: position 6,990 of record JAQQSZ010004013.1, read on the forward strand.
CTGTCGCAGCAGGTAAGCCAAGGTTGGGCTGCCTGTGGGTCATGGTGAGGATGGATCATACATTAATAAGGCCACGGTGGTAAATAAAAAAAGAGGACTTCGGAATATATCATTCTGCAGAGGGGAAACAATCTCAGGAGAAACACATGCAAAGGTCACAATGTTATAAAAGTCAATCTTTATTAGCCAAAATGGAAGAATAAATTTTGAATAATCTTGATTCAAAATAATGGAAAACTACAGTCAACTTTTGAGTAACTCAAGAGTTGATCCTGGAGCATTCTCCTCTTCCCTTGTTTGTTTCACCCCTCCTAAAACATGATTCGTCAAGCCTTGACAAAGCAATAAAGGTGACACTGCCACTTTGGGAGCCCTGGCAAAAGGCTGAGCTTTTTATCACACTGTCCCCACTCCCACTTCACACAGCTAATTAAGAACTGGCTAGAGAGAGGCAAACATAATTAATTCAGATCTGAATTCTCAGAAACAAGAAAGGCTGTCCCATATCAATCCCTTCAGCACATGATAAATGTGGCATACTGTTTCCTTAACTGTATATATGTTGCTAGACAAAGTGTGATACAGAGATTGAGAAACTTCTGAGAAATACACTGAACTCACGTCATTTAAAATGGGCAGCATATGTCCATTAAACAAAAATATTAACACCAACATCCCTGAAAAAATTGTCAATATTAAAATGCTTAAAATCTTCAAAAACTCCACTTTCCTCTCCTCTTTGTGGGCTGGGTCACATAGTGTCCTTTGTGGGGAAAGTTTTATTTCTGGAACCATAATTTTCTTTATTCGACCAATTTCCATTCTTGACCATTCTTCCTTCAACACCTGGCCAATCCGTGGATAAATTTCAAGAGGCTTAACGTGAGGGAGTTTTCTTTGTTTCAAGGCCTGTACCCGCTGACGAACATTATGGACTTTTTCCAGGAATTTAAGGGGCGATTCCTCCTCTCCCAAAGATGTAGTCAATGACATCAGTTCAAGCTGCTGTTCTCTTATTTCTTTCATTCTTTCAATTTGTGGAGAGTATTCTTCATCAATCGTGGTCTTAACATCATGCAAGGCAGATAGAAAAGCATCTTTTTTCAGGTCCAATATATCATTGAGCTTCTTAAAATAATGAAGGACAATTTCTTTATCACTTTGGACAATTTCCTCAAAATGAGATTTCTCTTCCTCTAACTTTTCAATGAGCAGACAAACATCTTTCCAGTGATTATCCGTTAACTGCTCGAGAAGTTTTGGGGGAGTATCCTTCTCTTTCACATAGGCACTTAGCAGGTCATCTATGGGGTGGCCGTGGTGCTGGCCTATCGTAAGGCAGTGGCCACACACCAGCTGGCGGTCTAACAGGCAGTAAACATTGAGCGGCTGGCTCGAGTGTTCAGGACAGGTAACGACATCTGCGTGATCTTCTTGCTGGTATTTTTCAATGATAGCTCTCAGGGCAAAATTGATAGGTAACGATTCGATACCAGGAGGTGGGATTTCGACTGTACTTCTGCAATTAGGACACTTCAGAGGAATTCTAATGGGTCTCCACATGTAAAAGTTACCAGATGCCTGAAGAACATTTTCCAGACAATTTCTGCAAAACGTATGGGAGCATGGTAATACTCGAGGATCTTCAAATATACTATAACAAATGGAGCATGTTAGTTCTTCCTCAAAATTATGCATTTCCTATAAAGAAAAAAAAACAATAATTGACTTCGCCAAGTTATTTCCAGATATTTCAGCAAATTTCAGAATTTACCTCCAATTGCTAAAAATTTAAAAGACATGGTATTTAATAAGAACCAAATAAAACAAGCAATTAATGATAGATAGAGACAATCATCACCTAAGGCCAGTTTAAGATTTCTTAATCTCACACAATACTCTAAGAGCTAATATCTAACCTTAACCATGGGACCAAAGTTCATCGAACTAAAAAATACTCCAATCAGATTTTAAAAATGAAATTAAAAATTCTAAACCTAAATATTTTTCGTTTTCCTGTATAACCCAGATGGGGGATGGGGGACAGATATGTATTTTAAATTGACAATTGAGGATCAAAGTCAGTAAGCCTTTATTAGGCATTTACTATGTGCCAGGCCCTGGAGACACAAAGCCAGACCCTCAAGGAACTAATTATAATAGAACATGAAAACAATCAGGTACATAAAAGACTTAGAGAGTGGATGGAAAGTAACCTCTGAAGGAGAATCACTAGCAGCAAGAGGGACATGGAAAGGCACACAACAGAAAAGGGTCTTAGAAGGGAGCCACAAAAAAAGCCCAGGATCCTAAGGGGTCAAAGTGAAGAGGGAGGCCAGGACGAGGGCATCGAGATGGGAGGCGAGTGGGCCCACGTAGCTGCATCACGATGTGAAGGAGGAGAATAACTTGTCAGAAGCTGCAAAGGGAGGAAAGGGCCAGATCCTGCAGGAAACTGGGAGCCCCAGGTGGAGAGGGAGTGGGCAGGGGATGACACAGACCTTTATATACTTAAGAAAAAATCACTGTTGCAGCGGATGGCTTCCAGGGGGATGCCACTCCATTAGTCCAGGGAGACTCACTAGAAGCTTATGACGATGATCCAGGCAGAGGGGAGAGACAGGAGATGTGCAGGTGGAGTGACCAGGTTGGATGATGGCTGGGGTTTGTGCAGGAGGCCACTGGCTCATTCTCAACAGGAACTGCACCTGTTCTGGCCAAGTTGAGTCAGAGGTGCCCATGAGACAGTGAATTCACGATTCTCTTATGTCTCTGACGTTACCTCCAAGGTGCTCAAACTAGTGTCAGAAAAATGCAAAACTGTCCCAAAGATGCAGAATGTGCCAGATTCAATAGCCCTCTAAGAAGAGCTGACTCAGTTTAACAAAGCTGTGGACAAACAAGCCAGATGATCCGCTGGCAGGTTTCTAATAAGCCAAAGTGAAGCGTTCAGACCTCACCTGGAGGGACGATGGTTTATTCTCCTTTTGGAGACAAAAGGGCCTACCTTTATCAATCAAAAGAGTGACTCCCTTCCAAACCACTGCCTCTATCGTCCTCTGAATCGTCTGCCCCTCCCAGGTGAACCCTGGAGCCCAGGGCCCAGACCTCCCTCTTTTCCTAGTAAACGAAATGTGTGGCTCAAGCTCGGATTAACGAGTCTCTGGCCAGTCCAGAGAGGAGCATGGAATGAAGGCACCCCAGGAGCCCCAGCCCCTGCTCTCTCTCTCCAATGCTGCCCAAGCCCAGGGCTGCTCCAATAGGTGGAAAGGTCCTTGTGCTTGAACCAGGCCCCTCTGGGGCAGGCCTGCCTGCCTCCCATTGTTAGTCAGCCAAAGTGACTGAGGCCAGAAGGAAAAAGACCCCAGGAATGTGCTCAACATTCATCCACGGGGTCCTGAGACCTAGGCCTGAAAGGGGTCTTGTGATAGTGGAGGAGATGAAGGCCTGAGGAGGGGAAATACACCCAAGGTCTCCTAAGTGGCCCTGGAGTCAAATCCTGGTTTTCTCACAACAAACACAGGCCGGATTCATTGGGAAGTTAGGCATAGGGGTCGGTACTAAAGCCAAAGTGGAAAATCTTTTCTTGATTTCCTGAAAACTGCTCTTTTCTCTCCAAAAACCTGCCTATGTCTGCTGACATCACCACCATCCTCTGTCATCCAAGTGCTAAACCTTAGTCATTTTTAACACTTCTCTTTCCCTCCCCTAACTCTGTCCAATCAGAGTCCAAGGCTCCTCTTCCTGACCAGGGTCTGTTCTTACTGCAATCCGCCCCTTCCCACAACTGTGCAAGTATCTTTGTAAGGTATTGCTTTGAAACAGCTAGATGGTACTGGGGACAGAGCTCTGGTCCTGAAGTAAGGAAGATTCCAGTTCAAATCCAGCCCCAGACACTTACTAGCTGTGTGACTTAGAGCAAGACCTTTCACCTCTGCTTGCCTCAGCTTCCTCATCTGTGAAATGGGGGTGACAACAGATTGGAAAATAGATCCCAGAAGGATCTAATGGGGTGGATAAATTTAAAGGACAGAGGTTTTAGAAAGAACCAACGAGGGTGAAAATTAACCATTTTGCTTAAGGGATTTATAATTTTGAGGGGTGGGAGACTGCAATTTGATACTATTAAGTCAGAGCATTAAAAGTAGCTTCTATTTAAAGCATCGTCTCTTTCACGCTTTCTTGATTTTTCTTTTTTTCTTGATACAGAAATGTTCTGCATGATTTCACATGTATAATTTATATCACAGTTTTTGCCTTCTCAATCAGTACAGGAAGTAGTGAATTCAGAGCCCCCATTTTTTTGAAGAATATTAAAAATAAATAAGTAATAATTTATTTTTGAAAAGTGGCTTCTAGGACTCATCCCTGCCAGCCAAATTTCCAGATGTGCTGCCACTCTACTACATTTACATGCTGGTCCAGTAAAATTACACTGCTGAACTCTGAGTGTAGACCAACCAATCAATTCCAAGAGCCAATTTAGAAAAAATAAAGTTCTAAAGGAAATTACAAAAAGACTCATTTTTATACAAGCCTAAGCTATTGGGATTTCAAAATATTTCTCATAATGCCTCTTAAGACTTCAATGAAGGGAACTAGTAAATGAATGAGAAGGCACTTATTAAGTGTTTCTTCTCTACCAGGCATTGTTCTAAGAGTTGAGAATACAGATACAAAAAGCAGGTTAGTCTCTGCCTTCAAGGAGGTTCCATTTGACCTCTAATTGGAAAGTCAACACAAACAGGTGTGCTGGCCAAGGAGAAGGGTCAGGGCTGTCACAGGAATAGGGACCCGATAGGGTGAGACGAATTTTCTGGTGGTTTTAAAAGGCAGTAAAATACACCTTGCCAAAAACAGACAAGCTAACAGCACAGTCCATCCAAGACAACCCTTCTGTAAGGCACGCTAGCAAGCTTACATAACCAGGCACCACAACACACGACATTCACAGACTTGCAAGTTAATACACGCTGGAACTGAAACTCTTCCTACACAGTGGAAAAGTTAAAGAAAAACCACCCACGAAAAACCAGGCTGGCTGGTGGCTGTCCCAGCCCTTTTTTGGACTCAGGTTTGGCCAGATTGTTGGGGAATGGGTCTCATTTGGGGATCCCTGCAATTACCTTTTCTAAAGTGACCTCACTCAGTGATTACAACTAATCCTGTCATCTGTCCCAAGGATTAAAGGATTAAAAAAGTCAAGCCTGTGATGTTTGGAAATGAAGCTGGGCTGCTGGGGATTCTCCAAGATTTCAAACAGGCAAAGAAGAGCCACTTTCTACAATGAGCTTCCTCTGCCTTAGACTAATTTCTGGCAGGAGCTGGGATTGGCTCGGAAGGAGCAAGTTTCTGCCTCTTAGTTCACGAAAGATTTTGTCATCCTGGAAACTAAAGGCAAAGTATGTGCTTAATAAATGCTTGTTGCCTGCCAAAACACTCTGGGACAGCCATGGACATGGACAGGGACGGACAGACACAGAGACACACACACACACACACACGCCCTCAAAAATCACAAATATAAAGAGCCCTGCTCTCAAAGAAAGTAACTTCCTGTCTTTATATGCAGAATAAGAGGATCTGATCTATCTAGATGCCTAAGGTCCTCTAGATCTATGCTACTATGACTTAGGACTGTGCTCATTTGTTCCAGATTTCCTATTTACTCTTCCCATAATAAGTTCTGGGGATAGGAGAGATTCTTTCTTAAAGCAGGGCTGCTAGAACTCTGACATAAAAGGTTACAAATCTGTGCTAACAAAGACACCCTTAAAAGCTTTCGTGCATTCACAAAGCATAATTTAAATCCAGAGTCTAGTTTTCAAATAATTTTGTTGGAGACTTCATCCATATAGCACAAAAAGGCAAGTCAGGTGATTCAGTGGCTGTGCTAAGGCACCTGTCTTTAAAATCGATTTCAGACAAGAGAATAAACACAGGGCGGCAGGGCACAAATCTCCACTGCCACAAAATCCATCTTGTGAAAAGGAGGAAAAACAGCGGGGCTAATAACCTGGTACCGACTGTTATTTTAGAAAGTTAAATAGCTCTTAACAGGAAGCTTCTAATTTGGGGGCGGAAACTCTTTGCTAACTGGCATTAACAGATCCCTAAGAATTCCCTTGGATAATACAAATGGGTAGCCTATAAAGTAAATTCACTACAGCTGGAAGAACTTGAGTTTCTCAAATGACTAGGTCCAGAATCATAGTTCACAGGGCTGGAAGAGACAAAGTCAGAGGCTTCTAGATGGAAGCTGTTTTTTTTAACTCTCCTTCCCCAGTTTTACTCTTGGAGGGCGTAAAGGCTATGCTTTCTAGTCATATGCACTGGACAAGACCATTAGTAAGACAGTACCCAGCACCCTCCCCAAACGAGGGTCATTAAACTCATTCCTCTGCCTCCATATGGAGCCAGATTTCCAGACGGCAATTTTTCAAGCATGTAGCTTAAAGAAAATGGACAGAGAATATACTGTGACCACAACAGTGACCAGTTTCAAATAGAGATATCTAGTGTAAATTGTTCGTGCCATTATGGAAATTTAAACTATTTTGCTGGCATCTAAGTGTTATGGTCATATTAAAGAATTAATTCAAAATTCTGAATGTTTCTATAATTGTTCAGTGTGGCCTGTGCAAAAATGTCTTCTCTATTTACTCTGTTGACAGTCAATGGTGGTGGGACCAGATTTCCCACTGAACAGCTCTGTGTTTGGATGTCAGCAGACCTGAACACAAGCTGTTCTTGCCCACTACCTTTGGGCCCTGGAGAAAATGATTCAGCTTCCCGAGGGGTCAGTTTTGTCATTTGTAAAACGATCCCTAAGATCTTCCAGGCTTGTAAGTCCTATAAACAAATAAATCACACCAAGCAACACCAAGACAAAATCTACTCTATTTCTCAGATCAGAACCTCAGGTGGAATCTTTCTTCAAAAGGGCAGATTTCCTACACATTATAATGCCTACCTACACTGCATGTGGCTGAACACTCACTGATGATAGCTCAATGGACATAAAAAGCTTGAGCAAGAATATTTCACTACCTGCTCTTCTGTTCAAAGTAAAACTTCTTTGTAAATTTTAATATACTAGTACTTTATTGCCTTTCATCTATAAAAACAGGCAGTTATAAAACATTAATTAAATTTTATAGCCTCCAGAGGAAGACAAATGATACAGGCCACGTTTTAAAAGTCTCAGGGAAATGCCCGGGGACATTTAAAGAGGAAGAAAGAGGCCTGGGAACAGACTCACGAGATGCCACCCCCAGATTGGGGCTCACACCCT
>JAQQSZ010004014.1:0-14283 GCA_028646595.1 Phalanger gymnotis
CCTTTCAAGGCATTCTTCTCCTCATTGGCTTTTTGGAGCTCTTTTGCCATTTGAGTTAGTCTATTTTTTAAGGTGTTGTTTTCTTCAGCATATTTTTCCGTATTTTTGGGGGTCTCCTTTAGCAAGTCATTGACTTGTTTTTCATGGTTTTCTCACATCCTTCTCATTTCTCTTCCTAATTTTTCCTCTACTTCTCTAACTTGCTTTTCCAAATCCTTTTTGAGCTCTTCCATGGCCTGAGACCAGTTCATGTTTTTCTTGGAGGCTTTTGTTGTAGGCTCTTTGACTTTGTTGACTTCTTCTGGCTGTATGTTTTGGCCTTCTTTGTCACCAAAGAAGGATTCCAGAGTCTGAGACTGAATATGGGTACGTTTTCACTGCCTGACCATGTTCCCAGCCAACTCACTTGACCCTTGAGTTTTTCAGCGGGGTGCGACTGCTTGTAGATTAAAGAGTTCTATGTTCCAAGCCCAGGAGGGATGTGCCAGCTCTGCCACACCAGCACTCCTCATTCCCCAAAAACTCCTAACATGACTGGACTTAGATCTTCAGCAGGCTCTGCACTCCTGCTCTGATCCACCACTTAATTCCTCCCACCAGGCGGGCCTGGGGCGAGAAGCAACTGCAGCTGTATTTCTGTAGCTGCCCTACCTCCGCTGCCCCTGGGGCATTGGCTGAACCGCAAACTCTATCCCAGTCCCCAGAAGCTTCTCCCACTAACATACTTTGTTGTCCTTGGTGTTTGTGGGTTTAGAAGTTTGGTAACTGCCGCAGCTCACTGATTCAGGGCACTAGGGCATGCTCCACTTGGCTCCCCGTCTGGTTGGTGGGTGCCACCCACTGCTCCACTCAGCTCTGCTCCTCTCTGCTCCCAGCTCAGTGCAGGATAGATCTTACCCAGAGACCATCCAGGCTGTGCTGGGCTAGAGCCCTGCTTCCCTATGCTATTTTGTGTGTTCTGCAGTTCCAGAATTGGTTCAGAGCCATTTTTTATAGGTTTTTGGAGGAACTTGGTGAGGAGCTCAAGCTAGTCCCTGCTTTCCAGCCACCATCTTGGCTCCGCCCCCCTTGAATAATATTTCAAGGTACATCTTTTAATTTTGCAGCTTTTGTTGGACCTGCTATAATTTGTGAAGATTTCCCCACAGCTGTTTTTATTTTGTGAAAATCACTCATCCCCTGAGTACAACTATAGCCATAAGCAGTATATAATAAATCGTAATCATAATTAAGGACATATAGTTAAGCATTTCTACATTTCTATCAATGGGTCCCATCTTTGTTATTTGTTAATTCTGTATTTCAAATATAACTTTTAAATCCCCAAATTAACAAACCATAGATGTGAAATCCATGCACCAAGGTCAATTGACTCAGCCTCATTCCCGCTGCACAGTATTTCATCTATACTGACTTCCCACTGCAGTTTTTTGGCTCCTTCCCTGCTTCCAATACTGTTTTGCCTCCCATTTGTATTATCCTTGGTGAGTTTCTACAAAGCTTCTCCTCTAGACTCCAAATAACTTCCAGAATTTTTCATTGTTCCAGTTCATTCTCCTCCAGTCTATCTTAATTGGATGGCTACGTCTTTTTCTGAATTTAGTAAACTCGTGTGTGTGTGTGTGTGTGTGTTTGTGTGTGTGTATGCTTGTATGTATGTATATATATACATATATATAACCAAAAGTTAGCTATGCATGTGTACATATTCATTTATATGCATGCATATATGTACAATGTACATATTCATATACATATACACACATGTTCATATATGCACAAGTATCTATGCATTCACATATGCATAAGCTAGACTTGGAGTTAAGAGGAGTTTGGTTTGAATCTCACCTCAGATACTTACTATCTGTATAACCCTGGACAAATCACACAAGCCTCAGTTTCCTCATCTGTATAAAGGGGATAGAACCTAGCTCTAGATTTTTGTCAGTGACGAATGAGACAATACATGTATAGTGTTTTGCAAACCTTAAAATGCAAAGCAAATGTTACCTATTATTACGTAACCAGAGTTTCAAGACCGCATGACTTCAGGAGAGCTGCAGTTCATTCCCAATTTTGGAGAAGACAGCCTTCATTCCTCTTTGAAGAGAGTGCTACATTAGATTCTAGACTTTCTTTGGGACTGACACCAGGGAAAGAGAAAGATACTCTCCTTGTATTACCAGTCATTCTGGGTCCAGACATCATCGTCTCCACTGATCCTGAACCATGCCAATGCAATTGTAGGTGAGACACCCTGGATTTGGAACCAGGATTACATCATCATCGTCGTCATCATCATCATCGTCGTCGTCGTCATCATCATCATCATCGTCTCCATCAGTGCTTTATTGGTGTTGCTGTTGTCTATTGTTATACTCACATTGTATCCTCTTACTAATTGTAAGTTCCTAAAGTGCAGAAGTGTTTAACTTCTCCGTACTCTAGTGTCTGGAGCACATGAGTACTTAGTGAAACTTGGTGACTGATCGATTCATATACATCTGCACCACAACTATGTAACCATGGGCATGCCACTTAATCTCTGATAGCTTCAGAGATTTTGTTTCTTTATGTATATATGTAATTACATATGCATACATAAATAAAGCACATTTGCATATCCATAGAATACATATTTATTTACCTATTTATTTTATCTATTTACTTATTTATTTAGTAAAATGAAGATAACATGCCTGTAGTACCTACTTCATAAGGTTGCTGTGAAGATCAAATACAATACTGTACATAGAACACACAGCAAACCTAAAAGTGCTAAATAAATGTTATTATTATTGTTTTACAGAAGAACTAATTTGATGTAATATAAGACAGCAAATGGTAAATGTGGAAAGAATAACACAGACAAGTACTATCTGAGTTCAAGGAAGTGAGAGATTAATGATGGACCAGAGAGGTCCAGATGAAGAGAATATTTTGAAGTCCGTCCATGCTCATATTCATTGCTTCCCTGACACTATCTATCCATCTCACTCTCTGCCGACTCTGTCTCCTTTTGCCTTCAGTCTTTCCCAAAATCAGGGTGTTTTCCAATGAATCTTGTCTTATTATTTGGCAAAAGTTTTTAAGCTTCAGCTTCAACATTTATCCTTTCAACGAGTAGTCTGAATTAATTTCTTTAAGTAAAGCGGTTGTAAAAAGTCTTCCCCAGCACCACAATTTGAAACCATTGGTTTTGTGGTGCTCCTTATAGCCCATTCTCACAGCTATACATTACTACTGGAAAAACTATATGTTTGACTTCATGGACCTTTGTCACCAAGGTGATGTCTCTGCTTTTTAGCATGCTGTCCAGATTTGTCACTGCTTTCCTTTCAAGGAGCAAGCATCTTTTAATTTCATGGCTGCAGTTACTGAATGCAGCAAGAATGGAAAATCTGATTCTGCTTCCATTTCTTCTCCCTCTATTTGCTAGGAAGTAATGGGACCAGTTGCCATGATCTTAGGGGAGTTTCTTTTTGTGTTAAGCTTCAAACCAGCTTTGACCTCTCCTCTTTCACCCTCATCGAGAGGCTTCTTAATTCTTCATCACTTTTTGCTATCAGAGTGGTATCATCTGCATATCTGAGATTGTTAATATTTCTCCCAGCAATCTTAATTCTGCTTTTTGATTTGTCCAGCCTGACATTTTGCATGATGTACTTTGTATACATGAAAGGAATTCTCATTATACTATACCTAGAATGGTGGTCTAATCATTTCTTGAAGACTATTGCAACATAACAGCCTATTTAATTGATTCACAGCTTTGAATCGCTCTCTTCTCTGATTCAATCTCTGTACAATTACCAAGATAATCTTCCTAAAGCACAGGTGTGAGCAGGTAACTCAAACGCAAGAAACATCTACGGCTCCCTACTGCCTCTACACAAATATATAAATCACCCCTACCCCTTTGTCATTTAAAATTCTTTACAATATCTCTTTCCTGATACCTTTATTGATTTATTTCAAGTTACTCACTCAATATTGAAGCCAAATTGGCCCATTTATTGCTGACTAAACTCAGTATTCTATATCTCCCATCTATACCCTCTATATCTCTGCCTTCACCATCAGGAATAGCCTCCCTTTTCACCACTTTCAGAATCCCCACTTTCCTTTAACACTCAGCTCAGCTTCCTACAGGAAGCCTTTCCTTCTTCTGCTCATTTCTCACATCAGATTATTTTGTTCCCTCAACAATTTACATGGTGTATTTTCCGGTAGAATGTCAGCACCTCAAGATTCCCCCCATTTTAGACATGAGGAACCACGCTCAGAGAGTGGAAGGTGGGGGATGGTTTCTAGAGATTTCAACGCTCTTGTTCTCCTCCTCAGGACACTTTTTAGTTTGCAAAAGCTTTCTTAAAACGAACACCTGGAACCAAACACTGGCATCCTTCTATGGTATAACCTTGATGGATTAGAGCTTATATGCATTTTTGCTCGTTAATTCATTTGACAACCATTTATTAAACATTTACTTTGTGCTAGACATCAACGAATAGTAAATGCCATGTTCAGCTGGTATCCATATCAAGGAGAGCTGGGTTCCAGTCTTGCCTTTGACACCGACTGACTGAATGGTCTTGAGCATATTGCTTTTCAGTGCCCTGGGCGATTTTATAAGGGAAAGTGCAGGGTTGCGTGGCTGGAGGCAATTTCCTGGCTCAGTATTTCCTGTATGGGTAAGGTGACAGATCAGGTCCAAAGGACAATGTGGCAGTTTCCGTGCTAAGGGTTGAGGATTCAAAAACAGAAGTTAAAGATTCCCTGCCTTTGAGAAGTTTTCATTACAATGGGGAGAAACAATGAGTATACAGATTAGTAAGTAGAAAATGTAAGCAAAAATGTAACAAGAGAGGGAAGTCAGTAAATGCCTCTTGTTGGGGAGTGCCTTGTTATTGAAGTGAGCCTTGAAAGGAAGGAGGGATCCTATGGGTCAGAAGTAAGGCAGAAGAGCATTCTGGGCACTGGGAGAGCTGCGTCAAAGCATTAAAATAACCTTCGCCTTTTTGTAGCCTTGTCACACATGTGGATTCTGGTGTCCTTGTGTGAGGTCCACCAGAGGCAGATTTCACTTAAGTACTTTAGAATGTGATTTCTCTTTCATTTAATTGGGAATTTACAATGTAAAGTCCCCTTCCCTCCCAATAAAGATATGTATATTTCTCATTTATATCATGTAAAATTGCTCCAGCTGGCCTTTAAAAAAAAAAAAAACAGAAGTGATATTGCCCAACATTGGGTGCAGGCTGCTCATTTTACTGAATGCAGGCTGTGTGTGTTTGTGTTTTATATGATTTCTGGGATGCAGGAGTGCAAAATGCATTGAATGAACATATAATTTTACTGTTACTCCAAGAGCATAACTAAACTGGTGTTTCATTGACTATGGTCAAGGTCAAGGTAAATTGATTCAGAGGTGGGAAAAAGCCACCCAAGTCTTTATGGAAATTTAAAACAAGTTTTTTTTTCTTTTTTTTTAATTGAGGGGACCTTTTGCAGCTTTATTTTGGGGTGGAGCCCTAGGGGTAACTTTACACATCTCTTCAATTCTTAGCTTCCTGTATATTTTATACTAGTCAAGGAAAAAAACTCTTTTCTTGGAATACATGAAATTCATAATATTGGTTATTTTTCTAAAAGCTCCCCTTTTCCTTTTTTTACAGCTTCCCAGATGGTTCCTTCACCAACCTTGTACAAACCTTTCAAACTTTTCAGAAAAATACCTAGTGTTTATATAAAACCTTACAATTTGCAAAATCCTTTCTGTGCTTATATGTACAGTACATTTTCTTACTTGAGCCTCAAATAAGCCTTTTAGGTAGTTCCTACAAATATCACCTATAATTTATAGATGAGGAATACTGAAGGGGTATGGCCGTAGTGATACAGCTAGTCAGTGTCAGAGAAAATTTGAACATCTTTTCTCAACTCCAAGAAAAAAATATATATCTGCTATATTGTTTTGTCTATAAGTCGACAACCACTTTAGTTATGATAGAAATAAAAATAATGACAATAAGTAACATTTACATGGCACCTAATATGTGCCAGGCTAAGCAATTTACAAATATTATAATTGCTTGATTTTCGCAACAACCCTGGGAGGTAGGTGCTACTATTATCCTATTTTATAGTTGAGGAAACTGACGTAACCCTATATTCAAGTCTTATTTATGAGACATACAAGTTTTGTGAACCCGGGCATGATACTTAACTTTTCAGTGTCCCAGACAACCCATTAGGACTATACGTGGCAGAACAGTTACAGATCATGGGGACATTTCTTCCTTGGGAGTTTCTCCATATCATTGTCATCATAGGTCTGTACTAAGCCCCATCAAAAACAAAAACAAAAGAACAAAAAAAAAGAAGATATAACCAGAGTGCTGGTTTGTATAACCACCATGGCATATGTAACCATCATAGTCATGATTGTAAACCAACCTCATTGCAGTACATATGAGAAAACGGAGGAGAAAACAGTTTCATGGGATGAATGCAGAGAATGGGAGCTTGAGCCTTGGAAATGCATTTTGGGAATGACCGAAGAGGGGCAATAAGAGGTAAGAGTGGTGCGGAAGTTCAAGTCTTCATCATCTCAACGTCGAATGAAAGTAAAGAGTGAAAAAACTCTCGTCTGAGAAAGCGCAAGGCCTTTGAGCTGCTGGCCTCATGGAGCTTGGCATTAATTTTGCCTACCCCTATGTAGGAAATTGAATATGTTAATAGAAATATGGTTGAGTTGCTATCAAAGAATGAGTGATAATTATAAATTCCAGCAGTTTGGGGAAAGGAAAGGGACATGAAAGGGATACGGCTGATACATTTCTAAGGGATGGTCCATCCCTGCGGACTTGTGGTTGAGATTGTCTAGAAATAAGTGGTATGGGAGCGGAGGATGTTGAGAGATTGGTGGGCTGGGGTGTCCAAAGGAGGCAGGAGACATTGGGAGAGACATGGGGTGAGGATGAAGGATCCAGATCATGCCCCTTGCTCATATCAGCTACAAGGTCTCAGCCCCTGTCACTTAGTACTAGTTCTGACTTTGAAAAAACCCATACAAATATGTACTAGTAGAGACCTAGCAATGATGGGAGTAGTACAAGGAGTTGCTATGTAATAAAAAATTTAAATTGGGAACATATGAGCTTGTCTATTTCTCTTCTGAAAGGGAAACTGAGAGATTATATGAATATTCACACATTTATATTTGATTATAGGACTATATGAGATTATATATGACATATATACATATATATGACATTATATGACTATACATGCACACACAATGGTTCAAAAAATGGAAGTGGAAAGACATTTCAAGGAAGAAGTGAGACTTCATCTGGGCCCTAATGGCTGAATAAGGTTAAAATAAGGCAGAAAAGAAAGGGGAGGGCATCCTAAGCACAGGGAACAGCTTGAACAAAGATACAAAGAAAGGGTTGCGTGTTCTGGGAACTCTGAGGAAGGTGGTCAGACTAAAGTAGGAGACTTACATTGGGAAATAAAGGGAAAGTAGGTTGAATAGCTAAGTTGGGACCAAATTTTGAAGAGCCTTGAATGCCACATTGAATTGTTTGTACTTTGCTGATGAGAAACTTGGAGCCACTGTAGAATCTGAGAAATGTAGGGATATCATGGAGGTTTTCCACAAGTAGGATTAAAATAAAAGTAAGAAATACACTTCAAGAAAGAAATGAGCTTGCAAAAAATAAAGCACAGGTAGCTTTTTACTAAGTTTATTTTTGGGCTGGTGTGAGAGAGATAGGAAAATATACCCTCAAATTAAAAAAAATAAACAGAAAAGCATGTTTTAAATATTTTATTGTTAAGGTATTCATGAAATTATAGAATAAATGATTTATATAGAAGCATGTTTTAAACACATATATGCATAGAGTGAATTTTGAATATATTGCCTTACATTTCTATCTCATACAATATTGTAATTAAAATGGTCCTTTTCAAGAGATCTGTAAACATTTACTTGCCTTGTCTTTTGAAATCCTCACAAATATAAATCCTATTAAGCCAATTCAGATAAAGGCGGACCACGTCTGTTTTTTTTTCCTGGTATATTTCACATATCCAAAATATCTAATTCTTTAGAATTCAATTCAATGAACATTTTTGAGCACTTACAGAGGCAGTGTGATGTGGTGGGTAGATGGTTGTGCTTTGAATCAGAAAGAACTGGATTGGAATTCTGCCCCTGATACTTACTACATGAAAGTCACTTAACCTTATCTGTAATATGTGGATATGAATAATTATATGAACAAACTCACAGTGTTGTCTTGAGGCTCTAATAGGAATGTATGAAGTGATTTGCAAATATTAAAACATTATATGAACTTTATATGATATTGGTAGTGTTATCATTTAGGAGGTAGTTATAACTACAAAGATAGATATGTATGATACAAGACCCAATTAAAATGAAGGAGTTTTTAATGTGGTAGAAAGGAGAAGATGACTTAAGTACACAACCAAATAACTATGATATGAGGGGAAGATGCGATAGGGGCAATGAAAAAGTGTTGACCATCTCCTAGCAGAAATTTGGGGATGAAAAGATGACTTCCAGTCCTTGGAGGAGGGTCAGGGCCACATCCTACATTCTAAACTTCTTCCATAATCCTCTGCTACTACATTTATTGATCCTGTCATACTAGTCAACTTGCTTTTCCTTACATGATTCACTCCGTCTACAAATATGGCTGTCCCTTATGCCTGGAATACTCATTCCTGACCTCATTAGGAATCTTTCATCTTTTTCAAAATTTAGCTCAAATACTACCTCTGCATGAGATATTTCTTTCTCCCCTTCTCGTCACTGGTGCCTCCTCTTACAAGGTTATGTTATGTCTGCATATGCATATATATGTATATACACACATGTATACATACACACACACGTAGATGTCCACATTACCTCCCTTGTTAGAATGTAAGCTCCTTGAGGACAGAGGGGTTTCCTTTAAAAAAAAATGTAGTATCTAACCCAGTAGATAGGACATAGGAGGCACTTCACAAATTCTTATTGATTAATTGGTTTATTGATAGAGTTGTTCAAGTATCAAGGCGAGTAGATCCTTGATGCCACTTTGCTGGCATCTTATCACCCTTGAATTGTCACCCCCTAATATAGCTATATTGGATAACTTCACAGTAAATTTCTTTTCATGAACATTATGTCGTAGCCAAAGTTTCTCAAAGTGCATTGGGGGGTGGGGCGGGGTGGGGGGAAGAGGGGAGTGTTACACTTGACATCTCTCAGGCTTAGTTTTTTCCTTCTGTAAAATGAGGAGCTCAGACTTGATGACCAAGATTAAAAAAAAAAACTTTTTTAGTTGCATGAATTGTTTTAGCAATCTGGTGAAGCCTATGGATCTGTTCCCATAATAATATTTGAAAATGAATTCAATAAAATACATAGGATTACAAAAGAAACCAGCAATGTTGAAATACAGTTATATATATATATATATACACACACACATATATATATCAATGTGTATATATATTATATATAACATATACACACATATATATATATATACATCGATATATATATATATACTATATACATATATACATATACACATACATATATGCATATATTCATGGACAGTCAGTTAAGAACCGCTATAGAGTCTAAATCTAAAGTCCTAAAAACAAAAAGCTCCCTCTTAAACTGTATAGCTCTAGAGATAATGGAAACCCATTGATCTGGTGGACTGGGGCACCTCCCATGGAGCTGAGCATGAATATTCTGACCTTTTGGTATCAGCTAAATGCTCTGGCTCAGTAATAAAGGAGCTGAGCTTTGAGATGACCAAAGCACTCACTCATTTTTCTGTGTCAAAGATGACTGGCAAATAAGATGGGAATTGTCCCCAATATAATGATAATAGTTAGCATTTTAAGGATTACATAGAACTTTAAAATATTATTTCATATATACCTCATAACAACCTTGGGGATTGGTACTATTATTTTCTTTTTACAGACAAGGAAACAGAAGCAGGCTTTTCCAGGGTCACAAATACAGAAAGTATCTGAGGCCAGATTTGAACTCTGAAGGTCCTGACTCCACATCCAGTGCTCTATCCACTGTATCAGTCCCTCCTAGTTTTGAGCTATTGCAGAATGTAATGACATTCTGGCTTACTGTCTCCAAGCCAGTCTGGCTACACAGCCCACTCATGGTTCTTGGGTACCCTGAAGGGTTAAAGGGCCTCGTTTCTATTGCCATTAGCCTGAGCCTTGGCCCCATTGTTAGGGGCTGTGTTGGCCCCATTGTTATATGCCACAGACTACTGTCCCAGTGCCATTTAAACACATCAGAGATTACCTTTTTGAAAGGGATATTTACTATAAAGGTATAGCAAGAATAATTGTGCAAACCTCTCCTGCCCCTTTCAAACACCTCAGTATCACAGTCCTTCCTATACCATTTCACTTCCTAGGCAAAGGAGGTTCAAATTAACTCATATCTTCCATAGCCTTTGTTCCACCAAAGATGTGGCACGACTTTCAAATAAGTCCACATCTTAGCATCCACTGGCCTATGTCTCAAATGTTTCCTCCGAAGGTCGCTCCTTGTTCCTTAGGGCATCAATGCTACACTCACTACAAACTGGAATCCCAGGATGCTGAGAAATCTAAACTCCACAAAGTCATTGAGGGTCCATTCTCCTCACTTAGAATTTAAAGTAAAAAGCAAAGGCAAACAACTAAGGTATTTCTTGGGGGCCGCATGGCCTTGATGGGGAGAACACACCAAGAACTTTCATTTCATCATGGTCTCTCACTAAACATCAGAAGTGAGTCACTGAGATATATCAGAAGTCCAGGAAGCAAGAAGCAGAACTGGCCTAAGCTAACAGGCCTTTCTGAATATGTCTGTAGCCAGTGAGTCTCCTCTATACCATGTAGTTGGTTGAGCAGAACCAGTCACAGAATGGCCACACACTCAGCACAGTATCTCCAATGTACCTCCCTAACATGCAGTGCCATCTCTTCTAAAATAAAGAGCATCCCCAGCATTCTCTTCGTGGAATGATACTGCTTGAAACATGCTAAAGATTCACCAGTTCCTCCATTAGACTAACATTTATATAGTATGTTAAGGTTCTATACTATTTCACTTGGTCCTCACAATGACCCATTGAAGTAGATATTTCTACCATTCCAAGATGAGGAAATTGAAGCTGCGACATAGCTAATAAGTTTCTCAGGAGGGATTAAAAGTTGTTTTCACTCCAAATCCAACACCCTATCCACTGCACAGCTCATCCCATGTAGGCCATAAAAAGAGAGGAGACAGGGCCTCTCTCTTCCTTTCTTTTTGTGGTATGACTTTTGGACTCTGTCATATTTCCTTTGGAAATGTCCTAATCCAGCAGATCAGGGGGTCTCCCGATCACCCTTACCACACAGCATATGCATAAACAGAAGGAAAAAGGCTACCTTGCCAAAAGGTTCCCTGCCATCCTAAGTCATTCTGCTCCACCTTGGCCACAGTGGCTATGTACTTAATTTAGTCTTACTGAAATTAGAAATTAACACTTAGCACCTGGACTGTTCCCTCCTACACCAATAAAACAGCTCTCCATGAAATACCTTATTAAACTTTGAAAGTAAATTGAAGAAAACTTTTTTTTTGACCTACGCTTTTGTGGCTGGCCTGCTCCTGATCTGATCCAAATGAGGGTGAGAAGTTCTTCAACACTTTTACTCCAATAGAACCTACTTTAATTTGGTCTAGGAATACAATGGCAATGGAAACTCCACTGAGGTGGAGTAATTCAGAGGTCAAACAATAACAAAATATGGAAGAGAGCTTAATGAATTTTTAGTCTATGACATAATGCATGGTAGGCTCTGGAGATGCCATAAACCCACTGAGAAAAGCATAAGAACTTTGTTAATGACACAGGGGCTTTAAAATTGAATTTGTCTTGTATACTCAGCTGTTTGGGCACACATTATTTGTCAGACATTCCCGTTATTAATATTTTCCATTCCAAGGTCTCTTCTGATGAACTATGTACCTTTTCACCACATTGATTTTAAATTTGAAACTGCCATCTGGTAACTGCATTTATTTATCTGCTTCTCACTCCTCCTGCTCTCTCAGGTTTAGTCTCTTGCCATTATGAAGAGCCAAGGGTGAATATAGAATGGAGAAAAATGTCAGCCTGGTAGCATTAGAAATTGTCTGTTCAGATTAGAAATATGATAGCCTCTTCCTTCCTTCAGTCAGTTACACTGTGCCTTAGAGCAGAAGTCTCCAAACTTTTTTTTTGATTTTGTATCCCTATCAGTAAAATATTTTTGTATATGTAACTATAAAGAACTATATATATATATATATATATATATATGTGTGTGTGTACACTTATTTACAAATGACTTATTTAATAAGTGTTACTAATATTTGTTATTAATTCTTATTAATATTGGTCCATATTCTATATCAATTAGATTCTTCCACTGGTATGCTAACAATCACATTGATCATAAAACTTACACAGCAATTGAAATTTTAAAATTATGAGATGAAGTTGAAACAATATTTGGTCTTAAACTAAAATAAAGAGCCACTGGAGTTTATTGAGTAGAGAAGTCATATGGTTAGTTATGCACTGGAGAAAAATCACTTTGACAGCTGTGGGAAGGATATATTGGAGTAGGGAGAGAGATAAGGCAGGGAGAACAATGAGGAGGCTGTTGTAACAGGCTAAACAAGAAGTGAACAAGGTCCAAATTAGGGTGATTTCTGTTGTTGTTGTTGTTGGTCCTTCGATCTCAAAGAGGACCACATTAGGAAGATGATGCCATGACTTACAAGTGAATTGGATTTTAGTGCAAGGTCACCAGCCTCACTTTCTTCTCCAGAGCCATCTGGGTCCAGTGACAAGACATAGATCAGGACCCCCCAGGGTGAAGGTTATGTGAGTAGGGAATAGGGGTCAGATGAAAGGGATCTTGTGAAGATAGAATGGTAAGATTTGGTAACTTATTGGATATGTGGGATGAGGGAAAATGTGGAGCTGAGGAAAATACTGATGGCATGAGAGCCTCCATGATTGGAATGATGGTGGTGACCTTGACAGTAATATTTGGTCACTGTCCTTCATTCTCAGAGGACTAAAATGACATCACTATGTTAGAGTCAAGTTACAATGTGTCTCACCGTGGCTGATCAGACCAATATGAGCTCACAATGCTCTACCGGAGGTCAGGCCCAAATAGTCATTTGAACACTTGGAGTGGAGTCTCTGAATTTGTGCATGTCTCACATGATTGATGTCATGAGAGCCTCCCCAGTTGGAATGATAGTGGTGACCTTGACAGTAGTAGAGAAGTTTGGAAGAGGTATGGGTTTGGAAGGAAAAAAATACCATCTGTGATACAAATTACCATCCCTCTATTCCCATTTGGCTGGTTTGACTTTGTTTCATCCAAAATGAAAGTAAGGTGGCTTGGTTCTTCCTCAAGTGTCACTGCCACTAAATTGGATATCTGCATGATGAAGTAAGTATTTGGGAGTAAGGGAGAAGTATTTGGGGGTAAGAGTAAGTGAGGTTGGGCTGGAAGTAAGCCCTACTGTTGGCTGCCGCTAGGAGGGTGTGATCTGATCCACCTTTAGCTAGGTGGCTCAGTGGATAGAACAGGCTTACAGTCAAAAAGATCTGAGCTCAAAACCAGACTCAGAAACTTACTAGCTGTATCATTCTGGGCAAATTACTTGACTTCACTCAGTATTAAGTTCCCTCATCCCCAAAATGAAGATAACAGCATCTGCTGCCCACAGTTGCTTTAAGGAAAAAATGAGCTAGTATTTGTAAAGCATTTAGGCACCCTTAAAGTGCTACATAAATGTTGCTATTCTCACAAATACGGTGATGCCTCCCAAGAAGCCCTGCTGTCCTCTCACTGGGAGAACATTGCCATAGTAACATCTGTAACCTACTGCCATATCTCGAATGGGATAGAGAAGACCATCATGGCAATCATTTTACATAACACAGCCCGGGCTGTACGATAACTACATCTGAAGTATCACAGACTTTTCCTTTTGGTGAATTGACTATTTCCCTACAGATCTCCACTATGTTCCAAAGCAGACATCAAGTAGAGCAACACACAAGAAACCAGAGGTAAACAATAGAAACGACAGAAGTCCAAACTTCACTCTTATCACAGGGCTGCCTTGTTGCACCATCAGAGATTTCCTGTTGGCAAAGTCTTTTTTTT